>JAKCPB010001131.1:0-80606 GCA_021442155.1 Cymbidium sinense | reverse complement strand
TGATGGCATGCAAAGGAGATTAAAGCGAGGTGGCGTTAGTGTCTAGTTAGCATCCAACGTTGGGTCTCAAGAGTGAGGGCGTGAGGCTGAGAGGGAGTGCGAGTTGACTGCGATCAGAGCAACGAGGAGTGCTGGTAGCGTTTTTCGAGAGGAGGTGGGGAGCAAACTTGCATTTACAAAATTACCCTCTTTTTTTTTTTTGCATATGTTAAAAAAATTAACGGTGTGTAATTGCCCACCCTCCACATAATAGGTTTTTCCCTTGAATCATATGTACCTAATTAAATAATAAATAAAAAATTAAATTATCAATATATATATATATATATATATATATTGCATGCCAGAAAATTTGTAATGGTAGAATAAACCTTCACACCTTAACTTTGTATGAAAATTTGACACACATACATATAATTAAAAAGAGAATAAAAAATTCCAGAATTTTTATGCGGAAAAATCCCAAAAATTGGTGGAAAAATCAGGCCTGCAAGAAAATGCTTAACTATATATTTGCTTTGGAGTACGAGTTTAAATCTTCCAAAACTAATTACAAAGTTGTATGTGAAAATCGATAATAGAATTAGAATGGGTTACAATAGCTATCGAATAGTTGGGTGTAACGTATGTTCGGCCCGGCAATGGCGGCGATCGACGACAATAGGGTGATGACAAACCTCACAGCTCTCTCCAGCTTTCTTCAAGTTCACTTATCTATTATCGATTTCTCACATATAATGGGATTACAAAGTTGTATGTGAGAAATCCTGATAATGGGAATTCCATAATCAGTTTGATATTTGTAGTTGGTGTAACGATTGTTGGTGATACGGCACGTAATGGCGACGGCAATATAGTGGGATGACAAACTTTCTAGTTCTCTCGACTTTCTTAAGTTCACTTCACTCCTCCCAACTCTGGCAAGAATGGGGTCTTATTTATAAGATTCTGAGAGAGGCATTTTGGTCATTATAGACAAAATCTCAAAACACTCCATCGGACGGTGTATATTGATTCATTTGATCATAGATAATTTTTTTGGTGATTTGACCATCCAAACGATCTTCGATTTGAGTGATCTTAGGCTCGTTGGATTCTTCTCGTCGAACCGCTCGATTCGACTATAAGAATGTCAAATTTGGAAGTCATTTGATCATCCAGTCAATATCTCAAAATTTCATATGTGACTTTTGAGCTTGATTTGAGCTCATTTGGGCTCGATTTGACCGTTTTAGTATTATTGGACTCATCTTTATTGAGTTGAATTTGATGGGATATATGCTTTAACTTGAAATCTATGCTTAATTTATAAATTTTAGAGGGATATATCAATATATATATATATAGTCAAACATGTTCATATAAGAACCTATTTGTATTTGATTCATTAAGAAAATGAGCTAAAATAGTCGTTTAATATTAGCTTATTTGTTTAAAGAATGAATTGAATATGAGTTTTTCAAGAAGATGAATATGAATTGTTGAGGGATGATATATATATATATATATATATATATATATATATATATATATATATATATATATATATTCGTCTTAAAACCAATTCTTGGTAGAGTAAAAGTTTTCGCCACGTTGGAAAATCTGGACACACACATGTATTTAAAAGTGAACAATAAAACTCTTTTACGTGAAAATCTTGAAAAGAGGGAAAATCACGCGGCCTAACCCAACAAAAGCTTCCACTATCTATTTGAGTACAAGATCTTTCCGTCTGGGATTACAATTGTATATGAAAGGAACAACGACTATGTGACAACTCGGTTATGGCGTTGTAGCAGTAGTAAACGATGACGATGGCGATGTTGCGGATGTTGAGGATGATGTCGGCGATAGTCGGTGATGATGGCCAATGAGGCAAATGACGACGGCGGTGGCGGGCGATGGCGGCTGGCCGTGCGGTGTTGACAACCGTCGGTGGTACGATTGTGCTTGGAGGATCTTTAGAGCTCTCTCTCCTCTGCTTGGCCTCCTCATATGAGGAATGAGAGGCTATTTTGGTGGAGTGGCATCTCTATAAATACATGCAAAATCCGAACCACTCCTCTCCATCGGACGGCTCATGATGATTCCCTTGACCATATGATGTATTTTGTGTATTTGAATGCTCAAATGAAGAATTTGAGATCTTGGGCTTTGGATTCGTCGAGCGCTTCGATTTGACTATAAACACTTTATATTTGAGAGCTATTTAGGGATTTAAGCGATATCCCAAAGTTTCCAATGATATTTTAAGTGATCTCGACCGGTTTCAATTTCGATCATTTGCTTTGGCATCAAGATTCGTGCTTTAGAGGAATTTTAGGTCATATCGGTTGCTTATTTTTGGATGATATTATCTCATTATCAAAAAAATATATGTGCCAAGTACTTCAAGAAATTCTTCGAAATCTGCGTCATTACATTTTGAGAGAGCAGATCTTCATAAGCCAAGATTATGACTACGCTAATGCAGTACAAATGCGTGTAGGTATCGGATCAGATTTTGAGATTGACTCATCCGTGCAAGCAGCTTCAGAGGCCTTGGCCAGCATGCTTCACATTACATGACGCTGAGCCAAGTCGCATCGCTGTAGCGAACTTGATTAGGCGGAGGTCAGCGAGGGGAAACCCTGCGATCTGCGGCTGGCAAAGCAGTGGGCTGCAATGAGACCTGAATCTGGCGGAGGCTGGTGAATTATGCGGATTCGATCATGAAGGTTCAATCCTGGTTTAAGCGAAGCCAGAGTCATGCGTCTGGCTGCAGCGGTTCTTGGAAGCAACCGATTGAGCGCCCGTGAATAGCCATTGAAGCGGTGCCGATCGGCATTCGCGAAGGAATAAGCATGAAGCCTGGCGATTCGCGACATGAACGGCGGTGTATGAGCCGTTGCGTTGCCGTACTTGATTCTGTGAGCGGCGGTCGCGCGATGAGCGGTTAACCGTGGATTTGTTCACATGACGGCAGATGGCCGGGTTATATGGGCGAATGGTTTTTAGCGGTTCAGGCGGTTTGATTTTGGGTTTTACCTTTGTCCCCATAAGGGGTATAAAACAGGGCCAAGGAGAAACCTTCTCGCTTGAGAAGGTCGTTGGAAGGCCGCGTTTTGTCGTTGTTCGGTTTTCGAAGGCGTCAACGGCGGATCGTCGGGTTTGGAGGCGATCAAGGCCCGCGGTACTCGTCGTGTTCGGTTTTCCCTCGAAGAGGCATCAATTAGTCGTCGGGTTTGGAAGCGATCAGGCCACCGTCGTTGTTCGATTTTCCTCGAAGAAGCGTCGGCCTCGTCGGACCGTCCGGTTTGGAAGCGATCAAGGCCCATGGTTACGTCGTTGTTCGATTTTCCCTCGAAGAGGCATCAAACCTCGTCGGACCGTCGGTTTGGAGGCGATCAAGGCGCGTGCACGTTTGTTCGATTTTCCTCGCGTGGCCAGATGGGACCGTGGGTTTGGAGAGATCAAGACCGTAGTTAAACGGCGAGGTCGTTTTCGAAAGAGGCGTTGGCTTGAGATCGACGGTTTTCCTCGAAAAGGCGTTGGATCGCCACCGGACCGGCGGGTTTGAGGTGAACAAGTAGATTCCAGGTGGCGAGCTTTCTTCTCGAAGAGGCGTTGGCCCAGTCGGACCGAAGTTGAGGCGATCACCGGAGATGGGGTTGGAAAGATGCTCAGCGATGGTGCGACGACAATTCAGCGGCAGTAATCGAGGTGTAGCGAGATAAGCCGATGGTGCGAATTACGGCAGTGTACGGCAGTGAGCGGCGGATAGTCAGCCAGCGGTGGCCATTTGGTGGTTGGCGGCAAAGATGGTGGCAGCGACAACTATCAGCAGTAATAGCAATTAAGCAATCAGTTAAGCGAGATGGACGGCGATAATAATTGGTGAACCGGCGGAGGATTCGAGAATGGCCAGAGATTGTAACCAGAAAGCAGCGGTAATCCGGTGGCAAATCTGATGGTTGGCAGCCTGGTCGGCAGCAATGGCGATATGGTAGTCGCATTAGCGGCCAGCGTCGATAGTCGGTGGAGATAAGCGATGATAAGGATTTTGACCTATCAGAGGATGTTTGGCAGTGTGTTACCAATAATGATTAACACTTGGAATAATTGATCCAAGATTTTGACCTATCAGGTTGTTTATGAGTCTTTACTCGATGGCGTTAACCTTATGGAAGAGGTTGAATGAATCCGGGGATCTTTGACATCCAGGGTTTGTCGAGTGTTACGATAGCGTTAACTATGTGGAAGAGGTTGAATTGAATCGGCGAGGATTTTGACCTATCGAGGTTGTTTGTCGAAGTCTTTTCGATGGCGTTAACTTTATATGGAAGAGGTTGGGTATCCGGAGATTTTGACTATCGAGGTTGTTTGTCGAATGTTACCGATGGCGTGCTAATGTGGAAGAGGTTGAATTAATCGGAGATTTTGACCCATCGAGGTTGTTTGTCGAGTGTTACGATGGCGTTAACGTATGGAAGAGGTTGGGTATCGGCGAGATTTTTGACAGGTTGTTTGTGTGAGTCTTTGCGATTACACCGTATGGAAGAGGTTTGAATCCGGATTTTGACCTATCAAGGTTGTTTGTCGAGTTTTTTTGCTCGATGGCGTTAACGTATGGAAGAGGTTGAATTGGGATCCGGATCTTTGACCATCCGAGGTTGTTGTAGTGTTGCGATGGCGTTAACACTGTGGAAGAGGTTGAATTGAATCCGCTAAGAATTTTTGACCTATCGGTTGTTTTGCTCGAGTCTTTTCGATGGCGTTAACTGTGGAAGAGGTTGGTCGATCGAGGATTTTGACCTATCGGTTGTTTGTCGAGTCTTTGCTCGATGGCGTTAACTTTGTGGAAGAGGTTGAATTATTTTGACTATCCGGGTTGTTTGTCGAGTCTTTGCTTGATGTTAACTGTATGGAAGAGGTTGAATTGAGGATATTTGACTATCAGGTTGTTTGTCAGTCTTTGCCGATGGCGTTAACTCGTGTGGAAGAGGTTGAATTGATGGAGATTTTGACTCATAGGTTGTTTGTGAGTGTTACGATGGCGTTAACTATGGAAGAGGTTTAATTAGATCCGCCGAGATTTTGACCTATCAAGGTTGTTTTCGAAGTCTTTTCGATGGCGTTAACTGTGTATGAAGAGGTTGAATGAATGGCGAGGATTTTGACCTATCCGTTGTTGGTCTTTATGATGATGTGCTTATGGAAAGTTGAATTAGAATCTGGCGAGATCTTTGACCCATCGAGGTTGGCGGCATGCTCGACGATGGGCGGCGGCAGTGACTCGGATTGGTGGCGAGATAAAGCGATGTGGTGGCCGCGGAGATTGCCGGCGATGAAGTCGGCATGATGCAACGATGGTGTTAGCGTCAGCAGATTATGGTACGGCAGCAACGATGTCAGCGTATTGGCGGCGAGCGTCGTGTTAAAGCATAATGGAAGAGTGATGGCGACGACGGTATGGCAGCGGTAGGTTTGTGGTTCCAACTTCGGCGGCAGCGGCGACGGCCGCGTGATCAGCGAGATGGCGGCGATGTGACCGGTGAAGATTTGCGGCGATGGTGGCGGTGGCCAACGGATGAATCCTATCCTTGTTTGTCGAGTGTTGCTTTCAATGATGTGCGATAATTATAATGGAAGAAGGTTGAATTGAATCGAAGATTTTGACCCATCGAGGTTGTTTCCAAAGTGTTACCCAATGGCGTTAACTGGAAGATGTCGAATTAGAGGACTATCAGGTTATTTGTCGGTGTTACTGATAGCGTTAAACTATGGAAGAAGTAAGTCCGGACCTTTTGACTTATTCTAGGTTGTTTGTCGAGTGTTATGACATTAACTGTGTGGAAGAGGTTGAATTGAATCATGATTTTGACTATCCGGTTGTTTGTCAAAGTGTTACCATGGCTGTATGGAAGAGTCGAATTGAATCCATTGAGGATTTTGACTATCAGGAGTTGTTTGTCGGTGTTACGATGGACGTTAACTCATGGAAGAGGTCATTGGAAGTCCACCAAGGACCTTTTGACTTATCATAGGTTGTTTGTCAGAGTCTTTGCTCGATGGCGTTAACAGTATGGAAGAGGTCGTGAAGTCCAGGACCTTTTGACCTATCCTAGGTTGTTTGTCAGAGTCTTTGCTCGATGACGTTAACCTATGTGGAAGAGGCCATGGGAAGTCCACCAAGGACCTTTTGACCTATCCTAGGTTGTTTGTCAGAGTCTTTGCTCGATGACGTTAACCTGCATGGAAGAGGTCGAATCAAAATATCTGTTTGTAGTTGTAGCCAAAGTTGCTTCTTAATCTTGGTCTTATTTTTCCATGAGTATGATTGGAAAATCATACTTTGCAAAGCTATATCTCTTCTCAATGTTGAAATATCCTTCAACTTTGACTTGTTTCTTGGGATGGTAATCGATTAGATGCTTAACATGGGCGATCTTCTAAGGCAAGAGTTGCCCCCCTTTTCGACAAAATCTTAAGGAGCGATGAATCTTCATTCTTAAACTTGCGCTCTTAAGAGCTTAAAATGCTCCACCCGATGGTGGTTTTGATCTTATTGGGGAACTTGGTCACCATACAAGATGATATAATGGAATCTAATTTCACGATGGTGCCAAAGCTATTGCGTCTTGAAAACCGATTCAGAGTAAAGTTTTTTAGCTTTGAAAAATCTACACAATTATTTAAAGAGTGAACAATAAAACTCAATTTTTTGGAAAATCTCGAAAGAGGGAAAAACCAGGGGCTGTAAGCTTCCATGTATGTATTTTTGAGTACAAGATCTTTCCAAGGGATTCTTTATATGAAAGGAACAACTATGTGACAACGCGCGGTTGTAAACGATTCTAGTAGTAATGCGACAATGTTGGACGATGTTAGCCTGATAAATGATAGTGGTGTGATGATGATGGCTCGCGGTGGTCGACACGGCGAAAGATGGTGGCGGTGATGGCGTGAGGTTGGCGGCGTTGAGTGGTGGCACGGTGCTTGGAGGATCTTTAGAGCTCTCTCCTCTCTTGGCCTCCCTCATATGAGGAATGAGGCTATTTATAGATTGGAGGTGGCGTCTCATACAAAATCAACCACTCTCTCCATGCTCATGATTTTCTTGATCATATGATGTATTTTGTGTATTTGAATGCTCAAATGAAGTCAGAATTTTAAGATCCTAGGCTTGTTGGATTTGGCTCGTCGAGACGCTCGATTTGACTATAAACACTTTATATTTGAGAGCTATTTAGGGATTTAACTGATATCCCAAAGTTTTCAATGATATTTTAAGTGTTTGATCTCGACCAGTTTCAATTTCAACTTGCTTTCGGCATCAAGATTCGTGCTTCGACTAGAGGAATTTTCAGGATCATATCAATATATATATATATATATATATATATATATATATATATATATATATATATATATATATATATATATATATATATATATATATCTCAATGTGTATTGAGAGCATCTACCGGCAAAGAAGAGATTGTCAATCTAGAAGCTCAACTAAGCTCGAGATGAAGTCTTATAGGTGCTAATAAGATTCTTGAGGTGGATATCAAGTAGATGAAAATATCACCTAAAATTTGATCTACATAAAAGAATTAAACCTAAGAGCACTCATTTAACCCTATATTTCAAATTTAGTTTGTCAATATCTCCAAGTGCAAGTAATGACAAAAGGTTGAGTAAGTGTGTTTCATATGTAAATGCAATGAAAAACTTTATGTATTTAGTGCTGTGTGCATGGCATGATACCTCACACAAACAATGTGATGAGATGATGCATATACACTCCTGATAAAAGGCCAGAGACATTATATGAAAGTGATTTTATTCAATGTACTACAAGAACTGATTTAAAGTTTAAGGAAAAAAAACATTTGTAAATTATCTAATTGGGCATATTAATTATCTAGTTGGATATATTAATTTTAATTTCCCTCTTGATCATAATAAGTGTTGATTAATAATTTGCTATGAGCTTATTATAGCCAGAGGACTAGTGAGTTGGAGATTAGTGCTTCAATAAATAATTACTTTATCTTAAAAGCAAAGTATATGATGATAATATATCCATATTATATGAAAGGTGGTAGAGTATTTTATATACAAAAGAGTGATAAGATTAGCAATTTGTTTTATTCAAGCTTTGGCAAGGATCATAATTAGACAAACAAGATTATATTTTGAGAGTTATCATATTGGTGTACTTATCTTATTTTTCATAACTTGAAATGTCAAGAATATTTAATAAAATATTTTTGAAAATGTATTTAATATAGTACTAGATTGGACAAGCCTGAAGATATGAAAGCAACACTTGACTTTGAATTATTATGTGAAGACCTTGGCTTGAATTGATCAAGCTTGATGGAGAGAAGTTCAAACCTAAAGAAGCACACAAACTCACAAAAAGATCAAATATGGGATGTGTGTATGGGTAGGATTTAATTGGATAATTATGTATCTATTTAAGTGTGTAAATCTACATGGTTTTTTATTTTATGGCATGAAGAACTATAATTTACATATCATCATATAAAGATTATTATTGTTGCGTACTAGAAAACCAGTTGCGGTAGAATAAAAGTTTACGTCTTAGCTTTATTACAGAATCCACCACGCGCACAGATGTTCGAAGAATTAATAAGAGAACTCGAATATTTACTGAAAAACCTCAAAGAAAAAAAAAAATCGGCTAGCCGGTAAAATCTTCCACTATGTATCTATTTGAGTACAAAATTTTCCGATAACGATTACATAATTTATGAAGGGTTGTGAATCTCGAATCGATTAACAAATATATAGTCGTTGGTTGTGCGGTTGTATTGAGTAGGAAAGATGATGGCGAATAGCGGGTGTGTGGCGAGCGGAAAGATGATCGTGGTGATGCGGTAACGGTGGTAGTCGCCGGTGGTCGGCGATGATGGCGGCGATGTTCAGCGGTCGGCAGCGCAGATTGGCGGCGAGATCAGATGGCGAGGCGGCCGGTGGTGACGGCGGTGGTTGGCAACCAATGGGTGGGCCCAGTGGTACGATTATGCTTGAAGGGTTTTCAAACTTTAGAGCTCTCTCTCTTTTGCTTGCTCCCTCATGTGAAAAAATGAGGGCTATTATATATTAGAGGCGGTGTTTCATATATATACAAATCCCACTCCACTCCATCGGACAAGTCAAAATGATTCCTTTGATCATTTGATGTATTTTAAGTATTTGAATGCTCAAATGAAGTCAATTATGAGATCTTGACTTGTTAGATCCTCGTCAAGGCTCGATTTGACTATAAATAAGCTCCATGTTTAAGCTATTAAATTTAAGCGATATCCCAAAGTTTCAATGATATTTTAAGTGTTTGATCTCGGCTAGTTTCAACTTAGGATCAACTTGCTTTTGACGTCAAGATTCGTGCTTCGACTAGTAGTATTTTAAGTGTCATATCAATTATCAATCATCTTTGAGACTTATTCATAAAGTCAACTTGAGATATTTTAATTAAGTTGAGTTATTCTATCATTTGAATATAATAAAGATAAAATTATTAAGTCTATTTTCAAGCTTGAGAAAAAATTTTCTCCGTCTTGCTTTGACTAAATGAAACTTATGCTAACCTATAAGAAAATCATTCAAGGATCAATATAAAATTACTTGATATATCTTTTTAAAAGATAAGAGGTAGTTTAAATAGTTTAAAGTTCTATTAGTTATTTTTTTTCTCACTTGTATACATTTTCATATAGAATTATGTATTGCTTGAAGAAGAAAGTTACTAATAAAGTGAGCATTAAAGGGACAATTTGTGAAGCATACATGATTGAAGATTTATTTACTTTTTTTTTCTATGTACTTTGAGTTAATTATTAAATAGATTCAAGTATCAAAAAATGATGATAATAGTGGGCAAATAATTATCATGGGTTACTAACAATTTATAATCACTCTGAAAAATCGTTACATATTATCAAATCATATAGACAACTATATGATAATAAATACAATGTTGTGGAGATTTGTGTTTTTAGACTACACTTAAATAAATATATGTGTAGTAGTTATCCCTCTATAGCTCCACTGTAATAACTATATTATATGATTAACTTTTTGTGAACTATATAAAAAATATTTTTAATTTGATGAAATCAAAACATGAAAGTTGCAAAAAAGAAAAAGAGAATTTGTGAATTGATTATAAGCTAAGTTGTGCCATCTTACTAATATAAATTGATTTTGTTATGTCAAATTATTGCTAATTATTTTTACCTAAAACCTATCTTCAATGAAATGCCACACAAAGTTATTGAGCAAGAGTGTGCTTAGAATAATATAGCATTATTTAAGTGCGATTGATATGATAGTTTTTTTTTAAAAAAAGGATTTAAAGTTGCTTATCTTAGTATGATTTTAAATTAGATATAGATATAAGCTTGTGATTAATATACCAATAAATTCCTACTTAACTCGAATTTATGTTCAAATTTTTAATCTAAATATCCTATTACACACAAATCCTTCAGCTCAATGATTCAAGGTCAGAGTTAGTTCAATTAGCAATTATTAAGTTTATCGCAACTCTCAAAATAATATAATAATCCTTCAAGATAAGAGAATCAACAAATATAAATAAAGTAATCATGTATTCTAAATGCAATATAAAATGAATATATCACAAGGTGATTTTTCTTAATGTTGTTAAGATGATTGAAAAATAAATCAATAATATCAAATTTTATTTTTGGTTGGCTTTAAAATGAATTCAATTTTAATGCAGAGGCGTGCTGAGAGATTTTGTGTATGTTGAAGATGCAAATGTGAGGTCGTAAGCATTAGTTCTCAAAGTGTGGTCTTAGGCATGGGATCACAAGTGTAGTGGTGTGCTGAAAATGACAAAAGGTTGCCAGCACATGGCCACGAGCATGGGTTTAAGGTGGTTTCATGGGCACAATAGCGTGGTTGGTGTCATTAAATGCATGGGCATGATAACATGATAGCATGGGAATGATAGCAAGCCAAAGTTGTCAATGATTGGTTGAGTGACACGAGGATATAGAGATGATAGTACAAGTTCACTAGTGAATTGTTGTATGCATGAGGTTGAGATTATTATGTAAGAATAACATTGTAATTGAAACATAATGAGATCATTGATGGAAGGAGAGAATATTATATGTGATGTTCGAATGCAGTTTTGAATCCGGACATTCAATCACGTGGAGGCACGTTTGTGGGCTCCAAAAATTCGTCACCGACCTCTTCGATGAAAAGAGTGGTTTAAAGGTATCGGTGTAATTTTCAGAAGGCAGATGAGATAGTAGATAAGACACTACCGAGAAATTTCGTCCTCATTTGGTGAGAACTTTAGATCGGTTCCGGGTTTATAGGCAGCCTATAGTTAATTACCCCAATAAGTGAGAGAGAACTTTCGATTAAGGCTAGTCATTGATCGTTTAATGTGTAGCGATATATAGCGACATGTAGAGTTTTAGAATTTAGATTAAATTTATCATTATAGCTTAAATGGGATGGTTGGGGAATGATGACGTGATCTAGATCCCATGGTTCCGTCATCACAGGCAGCGGTCCCCAGTCTACTTAGTCGAGGAGGTAGTGACCCAACCGGCGAAGGATCTTTTATCAACACATGTGTTCATCCAAGAAATCCTTGACTGGGGTGGTGTTTATAAGGAGATAATCTTAAGTCCACTTTAGGCGGAGTCTTTTCTCTATCAAGTATACCCATGATTCATAACTCAAAGGCGAGCATTGGGGAGCATATACGGTCGTGATAATATAATGGAGCGGGGCTAAACCACCCGTCGAGGACTCGGTCATAACGCTTCATCTGGGAACTCAAGTCAGCTTTAGAGGACAGACACGTCTTTCTGTGAGAGATTGATTTAGTGAACATAGCATAACACTTGATTTGGCATTGGCTCTTTGTGAGCTTAGTTTTTTCTTAATTTGTCACCTCGGCAAACATTCGAAGGTGGATAGATTGAGTTTGATTTAAGTTTTATGATATTTCATTTAAGTTATTTTAGATTGATATTTGATTTGAGTTAAAATTTGATTAATTTGTATGCGTTTAAGAGCTTTAGATCCTATCAACTCGCTTTAGCTATGAGAGGATTAGATCTCACATAATGTAATCAATTTCTCAAATATTTCACTTATTTGAAACTCTTATTCTAGGTTTTAGGTTTTGTTGACCCGATCTAAGACCGGATGCAACCCATAACATCCTTGACACTTGAATTTAGGCATTCAACATATGTGGGCCCATGCGTATTTATAACTTAGCTAATTTCATCAATTAGTGATTTATTTGATTTTAAATCATAATTAGAATAAAATTCCTTGATTTTTAATTAAAAGAAGCCTTATGATTTTTATAGATTTGGATTTAGTATCGCCTTCTGTGTACTTGTACAAGGAGTTGCAGATCCGGTGGCGAAGAACGCATTTTGATTTAGGTTGTAGTTTAACACACTATTGGCACTTAGTTTACTTGTTGAGTTTTTGTATTTCTCCCAATTTGATTATACTCAATTTACATCAATTTTGATAAGTTATGCCGATTTCAGTATTTATTGCTTTAGCCCTACTTATGCTTATCAGCTAGCATAGTAATCATCTCCACATTTGTATAAAAGTTATTAAACTCAATTTGAATTCATCCTTAAATTTTGAGTTTATTTCAAGTTTGTTATGAGTTTGGCATTAGAACCCCCCAATTTCTAATTAAAGCTTGCTCAATTTTGAGGAATTTGCAAGAAAAAAGAACACTTTACCACTTCAATTTAAGCCATAATGAATTACAATTAAAACTTGTGAGTTTAATATTAGCCACCCCCAAATTTTACTTAGATTTCAAATGAATATTTTATTATTTTCCAGAATTTTCTTTAAAGGCTCTCCCTCTTTTTTTCTTGTTTGACGCTTTTTAGTTTAAAATTAGCTACAGATTTCCCTATGTAGCGCTCTCAAGTCACTTCATTTCACTCTCCCTTTTTTTCTAAGTGAAAAGATTTGACACAATTAGATCTCCGTCATTCCATGTAGAGTGCATCGGTTTTGGCTCGTCTTGTTGTTGAGCGTGTGAGTGATGTCTTACAGCGGGGTTTTCATCTCGTCCCGCCCTGTTGAGCACGACGAGGTCTCTAAATCTGAAAGAAGACATACAATGTAACATATGAAAGGGAATCTTTTTGCATCTTTCTTTGCTACGCAACCTTTTGGTCAAGAACTCAAAAACTAGGTTCGGGTACTGGGTCAAGGTCAAAGAAAAAAAGACCTCCTAAACAGGTGGTGAAGGCTAAGTAGGTTCAGCCAAAGGAGCAACCTAGACTTCTACTCTGACACTCTGCTGCTGGTGCTATTTCCTCCACCTCCACAAGCTGTGAGGTTTCCTTTGAATGAAAAAAAGCGGTTATTGCCATCAGAAGACTTTCGTTGGTTAAGGAGAAAACGTGTTCGCATACCCAGACGTGGTGAAAGTTCAAACAGCAGTGACATCATATATCGCTTATCATCTAAAGGAGCACCTCTGACGGGATTGGTGGGTTCGAGAGAAGCATTCCCTGGACTCACTTAGAAAAAGGCAAGGTGAAAGGAGTCAAGAACAAGAGTCCGTAGTGTGCTTCAGAGAGTTTGAAATACCGGTGAAAGCTTCTTCAGGTAATGCAATTGCTTTTTTTCCATTTTTCATTTCATTCTTAGTCTTTTTCTGAAGACGAAAGAACATCACAGTCTGATGATTGGAGAATCAAGAAGATAGGTTCCTCACGCCATAACCTAAATTTTTCTCTTTTTTTCATTTGGTGGAGATCATCTTGCAGAAGTCTCTCACGCCAGGGATCTTTCGTTCTATTTTAGCTTATCCATAGAAGATTAGACGCTCAAAATGATCGAACCCAGCCCCCTTCAGATCCATTCATTTACAGCGGTAGGCGGGAGTTGCTTACTTTGGCTTTGGTGCATTTCATGTAATAGGATTATATGGCGATTTGGATTGGGTAGGGTGGCATCAAGCGGTTCAGTCTTTAGTGACACTTCATTGGGATCGATCCAAATCTTTATGTTCGATCCTTTTGTGAAAGAATAGAGTGAATGATACAAAGATTGTTGTCTATATATGGTATGGAGGAGAAAAGAAGGATGTGGAAAACAAGACAGGAATTTTCGGCAGCAGGCGAGAAATAGAAAGATGGAGTTCCGTTTGCTCCTAGGGACCTCACACCACTTTCTTTATAGCCAATGTGAGTGGGAGAGCTCTTCAAATAACTCAGAGTTCTCATGTTGAGTTTGAACCGGGATGATTCTCCCGAGTTTCTTTTGATGTTTTGAAGTCTTCTTCTTTTGAAAAAGAAGAAAGTGATCTTGAGCTAGAGAAGGTTTTGGTGAAGGAGTAGGCGTGATCTCACTTTCAATTTCATAAGGGGTTGTTCACTACAAGATATGGCGTTTGAGATGGAATGGAGCAACTTATCTTATTTTATTGCCATTCCATCTCTCAGCGGTTTCAGCTGACAAAAAATGAAAATCACGGCTCGAGGGAAAGCTTTGCCGGTGAAAACCTGCGAATATCCAATTGCTTTAGTTTTGAAAGAATTGATTCGGACGAATGCATATCACGGAATGTTGAGGAAGACAAGAAAGACTCGATTTTCTTTATCTTGATAGTTGTCGACCTCCGTTATCTACGTTATTGTACATTAGATGCTTCGCTCTTGGATAATAGGTATCATTGGCAACCTTTTCTTTACACTTCCACAAAAAATCCAAGCTCTTTTTGAAATACAAATTGCAAATATTTTGCTTGACTTTTTGAATCAATTCCTTTTTCTACGGAATCATTAAGAAGTAGATCATGAATCTGATTTAGAAAAAAAATTCTACTAAATCTTCTGGAAATAAGAAATCCCATTTCAATAATGGAAATTAGATTCATATTGAAGTAATTGGAAGAAAGTGAAAGAAAGTAAAGTGAAAAAGAAAGTAAATGTAAATAAAGAAAGAAACCTTTCTAACCATCCGAAGATAAGGGGTGATGTTGGTGCTATCGATCTTGGTTCTCTTTGGTAGATCTGACTGGATTGGGTCCCTTGTTGTCTTTCAACCTCCTCATCAACACATGTTTCCTGAAGAATTTCATGAAAAACCTCCTTGTCTGAGTACATTCTTAGGTGGAGGAATCTGAGTATGAAATGTGAACCCCACCTTCAAGAAGAGCACCTCAAGTTCTAGTTCAAGTTGAAAGCTTGACCATTCAAAGAAAAGCAAAGTCTTGGAACATTTTGCTTATATATCGATTACTCAAAGAATCGGAAAAAAAGGAAGAGAAAGATCATGATCGGTTCAATGCAAGAGCAAAAACGAGTTTGAAAACATGTTCTATCTATTGATGCACTTGAGGGAGCTATCCAAAAGGTATTCACTCATTGATCGAGAAACATTTCTCTCACTTCTTTTGGGGCTTGAATGCTAAGATGATCGGAATCGGCCTTTTCCCGTGACGGTCATCCTCCTCAGCCGCTGATCCGAAACAAGACCAATCTGATTTCTTTTGTACCAGGCGAGCATGAAGGAATGGTTCACTCTCCGAGATCCAATCCAGTTCTAAAAGAAAATATTAGAATCAGAGTTCGTCCCCGCCTTTGCTCCACGCAAATATCAACGAGATGAGATAGAAAGAAAGATCCAGGTGAAGGGAAAGATTAGTCTAAAGCCATGATGATCTTTCTATACTCAATATCCAGATTCAAGAAAGTAGCTCGATTGAACACCCACCCAATCTAGATTTTGTGTAGTGCCATAAAGAATGGGTTGTTTTACCATCTGAAACCCTACCGCCTCCATCAACTAACCCATTGACACACAACTCAGAAAAAAGATTGGAATTTGAATTTCATGATTTCTTCATTCATTCCAGAATTCCATTCATAGACAAGTTTGTTTCTTTCCATAGCCTATTAGAATCACCACCTACTTCAAGTTAATCTCAATTCAAAACCATGCACTGAATGCGTGAGTTATACCGAGTACTCAATAAATTAGAGAACTATTGATGAGTTGAAGTGGAGTCCAAAGGTTCGGCCAGTCTGAATGACCGGTTATGAAGAGACTTTCTTTCATCTTGTATAGGGCATCAGTCTGGGAGAACAAGAAAACATGTTATGTCGGTCAAAACTCTCCTCCTATTCATTTCTTGAATATTGCGCCCTCTAGTGCCTCTCGATACTACTGGTCAGATTTTCATCCATCATAGAAAGATAGAAATAGGCGACAAACGCTAGGTCAAGTCAATTACGCGGAAAGTGGGAAGACAACGAGAGCTCTGCCATTTTGGATAAGCGAAAAAGGCATAAAGAGGCGTTAGATTTTGGTTCTTGCTCTCAAAATGACTCTTTCCTAGAGGAAGGAAAGAGGATTCCATATCAGAGTGAAGAAAGGAGCAATGAAGGTTCTATATATGTTCTTGGAAGATAGGAGGTGTTTGCACTCCTCAAAGTAAGGAACTAGGAACCTTGTTTTACTATTCTATTTTCATAGGCAAGACTAACTAGTAGTTCAAAAGAAAGGAGCATCTGGCATAGGCAGCAAGCCTTGGGAAGGCTTTTTGGGTCAAATTTTTTCACTTTGTCAACCTTTCTAGCTACATTCATCCCAGAATTGTCACCTTGAAGCGAGCTGGTTGGTAAGAAATGGGATCAAAAAGATCAAAAAGAAGCTCTTTCATGCTAACTTAGACTGCTTTCTTGGGTTGAACGTACTTGCTTGGACCCGATTCCTAATAGATTGATCCCAAAATTGCACGAATGGCTCAGGAATCGACTGGTTCCGAATGGACTGTTAGAGTTGCTGCTTGGATTATCGTAGAAGAAGAGGAGCCGTTACATTCGTACATGCATATGGATCTTCATCTGAAACCTCGAGATCCCCTATGAGATCTTCTTCCAGAAGTCCCATATCTTTGCCGACTTGAACTAAGACTGAGGCGGGCTTTCTCACGATGCTTTTTCCCTCCCAGCCTTTTGAGCACTCAGAGAATACGCCTTATTGAAACTAGGGTTGCCATGGCGGGAGGAGCGTGGCAATAGAATAGTCGACCTGCTTTTTTTTTTGTTCGGACGCTCAGTAGGCAAAAAAAAGGTTAATGATACAACCAACCAATGAATTAGTACTTAATCTACTTGTCTTGACACTTTTTTTTCTTCCAATGTTGATTTTTCCAAGTCAATAGTTTTTCTTTTCTATTTCAATTTCTCGATTCTAACAAATTCACCTGCACCGTCCGAAAGGAACCAAGACTGAGAATTTTTGTAAACTCTCTATTTCAATGAGGAAGTCTTTCTAGCTCCGTTGGCTTCGAAATCTTCTAAGTGATGTTGAAATCATTCGGGAATCAATGGTCCCTATCATTTGATAGAGATAAAGCAAAGGTGGGCACTCCTTCTTACTATGGAAACAAAATAATCGGTTCTCTTTTTCATATGCTCTCCCCTTATAGATAGGACTAACAAAGAACATAGTTCTTTTTGTATCACTCAGCTTATTCTTCTTAATGGAATTTGAGAATTCTCAAATTTCTTAGTTATGGTTATATTTTTCTTCTACGATGAAATGAAACAAAAGATTTCGATGTGCAATTTTCAAGCATCATAGGGTTAAACTTGTCAGTGAAATAGAAGAAACTATCCCGATGGTATCTATCGCCTAAATCCAATGGTGAATCAACAGGATCTACTGTTGAGGGTGGCTTTGTGGAAAGAAAAACACAAATACACATATCTTTCTTTCGGGCTACTTTGATGTGGGAGCAAGCCCCCTGTGGCACTCACTCATTAGCTGCTCTAGGTCGGGCTCGATTTGTTGTCCAAAGCAACCGATCACCCCAGTGGTCATTTGTTGGAGGATGTAAGTCCCCGTGCTTTCTTCCTAATCTGACCATTGCAAACCGACGAGCGCCTTGTTAGTTTTGTAGTCTTAGCTCTATCAGGTAGCTACCTCATGGTTGATCATGTTTGAGAAGATGTGAGTCCCTGTGCTTTCTTCTTGAACTAATCATCATGACCTAACTAGGTCGAATATATTTGAGGTTTAGGGTAAGTTCCCTAGAGGCTCCTTTCCTCTTGACTATGTTTGAGTCGATATAAGCCCCGGCATTCACTCGATGGTCTCAGGTCGGATGGTCGCCGAGCAGACTATCTCGGCCAGTCGTTCGCTTTAGAGATGTAAGTCTACACGCTTTCTTTCAAGACGATTGTTGCAAACCGATGGGCACCATAGGTTGGTTGATGATGTTAGCTATCTTGTGGCCGACTCACCCGTACACCACTCTTGGAAGATGTAAGTCCTTGCGCTTTCTCCATGAGTTGGCCACCGAATACCTATGTGATATATGACTAGCCATGTCATTTTCTGTGTTGGATCGAAGCCCCATTGTGGCCCCTTCCCCTGCGGCATTCTATTTGGATCACGTCCTTTGAGACCCCATTTAGACACTACCAGGTTACTTTTGGATTGGGCGTCCCCTTTCACGGTAACCACCCACGTGGTTGGAGAATTTGTTCGTGGATCTGATTCTCCCTTGGTTGATAAATCGAGGTCTAGGCGATATAAGCTCCTTCTCAATTTGATCCCTCATAAACTAACAGGGTCCATGATAAAATAAATTAAACAAACAAACAAAATATTTGCTTGTGGATTAGGAATTCAAGCCCCCAGTGGCCCCTTTCCCAAGCAGGCATCCTATTTTTAGGCAGTGTCAGCAAAACTCCCTATAGGAATTGCACGAGTTGAGATAAATCCCTGTACTCACTCGTAGTAATAGGTGGTTCAACTTATTGTGCCACCAACGAGTTACCCGTCGTCTTTGCTTTGAAAGATATAAGTCTATTACGCATTCTTTCCGGACGATCGTTAAACCGACGGCGGTCGGGCGATTTGTTCCCAACCGATCAGTGGATTCTTGTTTAGGAAGATGTGAGTCCCGTGCTTTCTTCCAAACTTGACCATTGCAAACCGAAGACACCCCGGTTGGTTAGTTCTACTACGGTAGACTATCCCTTTGGATTTGTAAATCTAAGATAGGTCTACAGGATATTAGCTCCTTCTTAGTAGATTCGCATAAAACCAACGGTCCATCTAAAATTAAAGAAATTCTGACTATTCTTGAGTCGATATGAGTCCACAGCGGCATTCACTCAAATAGTCGCCCTAGGTCGGGATTGATCTGTTGTGCCATCAATAGATCACCCCAACGGTTGATCTCTACTTTAGAAGATGTAAGTCTGCTACGCTTTCTTCCTAGTACAATCGTTGCACACCGAAAGGCAACCCTTAGGCCGGATAGTCCTACCTTGTGGTTGGTAGACTACCCCTTTGGACTTGTAAATCTGAGATAGGTCAAGGCGACATCCTCCTCGATGGGTCCATCAAGCCAGCGGTCCACAATATAACACACAAAATTAAAGTAAATCAAATCAAATCAAATTAATCATCAGGACTACTCTTGAGTTGAGATAAGATCCCCAGTGGTGCTCACTCAGTAGTCGCCTTAGGTAGGGTTCGATGTGTTGCTTGTCCAACAGATCACCCTAAGGACTTTTTCTTGCTTCGGAAGATGTAGGTCTACTACCTTTCTTCCTAGCATAGTCATTGCACACCAAAAGGCAACCCCTTAGGTTGGATAGTCCTACCTTATGGCAGGTAGACTACCCCTTTAGACTTATAAATCTAAGACAGACCAAGGCCCCCGTGGCCCCTTCTTAGTGTAGTCCATCGCAAACCGACAGGGTCCATAACAAAATAAATTTAAAAAACCAACCTCCCTAGTGGAGTCAAATTAAACATATCAAATAAACAAAATTTCTCTCCAGTGAGGTGCAAATCAAATTGGCCTCCCCAGTGGGACCTAGATCTAAATTAAACAAATTTCACTGAGTGCACATCCCTGGAGGATATGCCCTCAATCCAGAACCCTTCTCCCTAGTGGAGCCATAACAGATTAGACCAACCTCCCTAGTGGAATCTAATCAAACAAATCAAAGAAATCTAATTAAATTATTATCCCTAGTGGATACACACCCAATCAAATTATATTCACAATCAAACTCAAATCTATATCCCCAGCAGATAACTTGAACCTGTTTCCCTAGAGGAAGGTTCATGTACTCAATCCCTAGTGGATTCTTTCTTACTCTCTTATGCCCTTGGCATAAAGAGAGAGCTGCATTAAGATCGTGATTCTATCTACCTTTGGTCTAGGTATATATCACTTGTTTTTTGCAATCTTACGGATGTTGTTGATCATTTCGTTGCGCTAATCGTGTGCCTTGTGCGCTACACCACACTATTGGGGTCCTTTTGTTGACCTCACTTTTGGAGTGAGTTCTTAACATCCTCTTAGACTTAAGGATCTTCTAGACACTAAGATTTCCTTAGTCATAAGACACATCTATTGATTAAGTGAACACTAACCTAAGACTTAGAAGTGTTAATCATAAGATTAGGCTATGCCTTAGGGTTTAAGGAAATTACATATCCCATAGCCTAAACATAATCTAGATACACTTTCTCAAATCAACCCGGACTCAATCTCAAACTAAATTCAAATTCAAATTCAAATTTTGAATCTAATTTCAAAATTTGACTCCAAATGATTGAAACCCAAAATCAAATTCAAATCCAAAACCCCTTAAGCCATATGAACCATATTCATAAGAGCCAAATCTTTCCTTAAATCAAATCAAACTCAATTGATCTCTTCATAAATAAATTATTCCTTCATTTATATTCACAAATATAAATGGAATCCAAATTCAAATGACCAAAACCATATTGAAAATCAAATCCAAACTCAATTTAAACCCTTTAAGCCAATTCTTTGGACTTAGCCAAATTCTATCCATATCAAGTCAAAACCAACGAATTTTCTCTTGAATCAATCATTTATTCAATTATTTACCCAAATATAAATGAAACCTACAATTATCAAATCAAATCAAAACTAAACCAATTGACCCATGCACTTGACTAAAGTGACTAAAGGACCCATTTGAGCCAACTTCTAATCCAACCCAAATTGGATTGAACCAAGCTTACCAAAATCTTCCACCATGATTTTGATCACCCTAGGATGATCAATTGCAATCAATTGGGCCAAACCAAGCCCAATTGGCCATTTGATCCAAAGCCACCCAAATTGACCTAAAGAACCAAATCGAGGCCAAATCATGATCTAACCCAAATTGATTGCAACCAATGGCTCAAGTTTATTCCAAATCGATTATTGAAGCAATAATTGAACTCAATTTGATCAATCGAGCCCAATCGGTCAACCAACTTAGCCCAAATTGGCCTAAGCGGTCAATTTGGCCTAAATCAAAATTAAATCCAAATTAATTCAAAAAGACTATATTCATCTTCAATTAGTCAATTGAACATGAATCAATCCATAAACCAAGTTAATTTGGACAATTTTGGTCAAATGGGTCAATTTGGTTAAAATGACCATATGATTGCCAAATTGAAACCAAACCAAAGCCCATTAGGCTGATCAAATCCGACCCAAACTCATTTGGGATCAGCCCAAAATAAACCCAACCCATTTTAAATCCCTCATGAACCAACCCCACATAGGATTCCACTAACCTCATTTAATTCCCCATCACATGCACTTAACCCCTCATCACATGGCACCAATATTCCAATTAAACAAATCTCATCATGTGGCAGCAAGAGAGGACTTTGGAGCAAAAATCCAAAGTCCTCAATCAATCTAGATCTAGCCCTAACCACCCCAACAAGATGGCATTCAATTTGGAGCCAAAATGATTCAAAAAAAATTTTATTTTTCATCCTTTATAAAAGGAGAGGGAAATGAGACTTGAGCTCTCTTGCTCCCATCATCACTCGCCTCAAAGCTCTCCAAAGCCAAAGTAACCCATTCCCCACTTAGTTTAGCCACATTAAGCTCAAATCATAAAAAGAATTTGCTCTTTGGTGACGGTAAACATCGGAGGAGGCGTTAGAGAAGCAAGGGCTAAAGATTACTCGAAGCTTCCTCACACATAGAAGCTCCCTCGATCTTCACCGAAATCATCCCGGTGAGGTAACTTTCGTCAAACCAGTATTTAGGATTTTGCATATTTTGTATTAAATTTCCCGTGATTCTAGGAATTTCCTTTAGAAAATCCGCACTTTTATTTTTCATCCCAAATAGGAAATAGAATTTTTTTGTGCGAATTCAGCGGTCCATTTGGACAAGTTTTGGCTTAGAAACTTTCATTTTTCCAAAATACCCACCTCTTGTTCCGCCGGCTGACTCCTACCGTCCGATCCGATTCGGGATGGACGATCGCGCGTGGATCGCGCGACCGGGATCGCGGCGATGGACCGTCGATCGCGCAGACGCGATGGACGTGATCGAGCTTGAGCGCCCGCTTGAGCAGCGAAATGATGCCGTCCGTCAGCGTGGTTTTCGCGATCGGACGGTTCAGCCCGTCGCGATCTGCCTCGGATCGCGATCGATCTAAACCGTCCGATCGTGATCGGACGGTCAAAGCGCGTCGTGTCTTTCCGCCCAAACCGCGTAAAAAAAAAAAAAAATAATAATAATAATAATAATTTAAATCATATGAAACTTCAAAAATCATAAAAAATAAAATACTTAACCAAAATTGCAAACAAGGGCTCGTTGGATTGTCTGAGAGAAATCCAAAAAAATCCAAAATATTCAAAATTTACGTAGTATTCAGAGCGTAATTTAAGTTTTAGTAAAAATTATATTTTATTAATTAAGCCAAAACTATAGGTTATATTAAGTTGAAATTTTTGAATATAGAAATTAATGTTATAATACACATACAGTAAAATTTCAAGTTAAGATAACTTCGTATTGGTAGATATTAAAATTTTAAATTCAGATTATCAATTTTGATAAAATAAATTAAATAAAAATTCATTTACAAAAATCTTCAAGACCTAAATCACTTTAATTGACATCTAGGACTCTTAAAAAAAAAATAATAATAATTTGATCTTCTTAATCTTAAGAAACCCAAATAAACACTTAAGATTAGAGTTTAAATAATTAAAAGTTAATATAATCTAAAAATAACTCAAATATTAAATAAAAGATAAAATAAAATAAAATAATCAGTGAATAGAATTCATTAAATCATTAATCAAACTTTAAATCAGAAAAATATCATCTTTAAAGGAGATTAAATTAAATATGATTAAATCTATTTAAGTTAATAAAACTCAATTAAATGATTAAATCTTAAATCAAACTCAAAATCCAACAAACTTAGAAAACTTTAATAATTTGATACTAGTTGAATTAAACTAAATAAAATTAAAGTAAACTTAATTAAATCACATCCATTTGGAATGAGATAATTAAATAATCATTGAATATTTAAACTCTAAATTGATCATGTTAATGAAATAAAACAAACATAATAAATCAAATCAAGTAAAACCCTAATCATAAATAATCAAACTCAATTGGTCAAACATTTAATTAATGAAAATTAATAAATTAATCCATCATCTTAATTAATCAAATTAATTTAAGTAAGTCACTAAAGCTAACTCTAAAATTAAGCTTAAATCAAACCCATAATTAAATTTTAATCACATCCCTCTAATTAAATTAATTAAGTTAAAACTAAACTTAATCAAACATAATGAAGATGCAATTAAACATCAATCAAAACATAAATTAAACCTAAATTATTAAGTCATCAATCTTTAATTAAATAAACTTTTAATCAATCTAATTACCCTAATCAAACTTAATTAATTGACATTTAATTAATAATTTAATGAATTAATCCATCATTTTAATTAATCAAATTAATTTAAATAAGTGACATTAAAGCTAATTCTAAAATTAAGCTTAAATCAAACCCATAATTAAATAATCATACCCCTTAAATAAATTAATTAAGTTAATTAAATTAATCATATGAAACCTAAACTTAATGAACATAATTAAGATCATTAAACACTAATTAAAACTTAAATTAAACCTAAATCATTAAGTCATTAATCTCTCTAATTAAATAAACCTTTAATTAATCTAATAATTTTAATTAACCCATTAATCAAATTTAATTAACCAAACATCTTAATGCAAACTTAATAAATTAATCCATTATTTTAATAAACCAAATTTAACTTTATAAATCAGTTAAAGTTAATTAAAATTAAATACTTAACTAATCTACTAGTTAATTTAATCACATTTATTAAATAAATTAAATAAAATAAATTACATTAATCATATTAAACTTAAGCTTAATCAAACATAAAATATAATTAAATGATAATCAAACCCTAATTTAAACTTCAATCATTAATTCATCAATTACATCATTAATTCAAATAAACATGAAATTAAATCAAAAGTTAAACAAATCTTTATTTAATTTAATCATACCTCTTAAACAAACTAATTAAGTTAATCATTAATTACATTAAACATTAATCAAAACATAAATCAAACCAAAACCATTAAGTCATCAATTACATCATTTGTCTAAACAAATATGAAACAAAAAAAAAATAAAAAAAAATAAAAAATAAACAAACCTTTATAATTAACATAAATACACTTATTAACTAAATAAATCACATAATCACATTGAACCTAAGCAAATCCATAAGACCAATAAAGCTAAGCAAATCAAATTGAATCAAATTAAGTTAAATCAAGAAAGATTCTCATCAATTTAATATACAAATAAATCTCATTCAACCTACTTAAATAAAATGAACTAATTAACTATCCAATATGTGAAATCAAAATGCAAACCAAACTTGATGAACATGACAAATGGATGTAATTAAAAAATATGATCTCATTACAAAGAATCAAACCCAATTAGAATCAAAAATAAAATCTTAATCTAATCCATCAAACTACAAATAAATGAACCTCAATTAAATAAACATAAAGTTAAATCACATAATCATGATCAAAGAAAAGAATTAAATATTTAAAAGGATATTGAATTATCAAGATTCAATTAAATCAAAGCACCTAATCTAAAATTAATCAACTAAAAAAAAAAAACACATGAACTTAAACAAACTTAAACTCCTTTAGACATTAAGGATATTGAATTATTAAGATGCAATTAAACTAAAACATCTAAAAAAAAAAATCAATTAATCAAATACTTAAATAAACTCAAATTTTAAACTCTAAATCAATGAATTACACAAATTCCTAATCAAGATACTTAAGGTTTTAGTTAGATTCTTAGGAATTAGGATGTAGAATAGGGTGAATCTACGGATGGAATTCATCCTACTCTTCATTCTTGAGAACCTAAATATCATTTCAACCAAATAAAACTGAAATAAAAATGAAAAATCAAATCATTAAATCATTTAGATTGAAATCACCCAAAGGTAAAATTTAAATTCAAACTTCAAATTGGAACTTAAACTAAAGAAGCCTAGTAAAGTCTTGCTACACAAGCCTTAAGCACACACATTAGAATACTAAGTCACTACTTCTAGTGCTAAGTTAGGGCGTTGTATGTATGATGTTGTGTTTTATTTTGTGATGTAATGTTTTAGACTAGATGTTAGGGTGTATGTTTCGTAGACTGGATGTTAGGCCGTTATTAGCCTAATCATATTTTCTGCAGGGGGTTATGCTTAAAGGGGCCGCTGTAATAAAAAATATATACATGCTTTTGCTTAGCCCTTAGTAAGTGTAACCCATGTTAGGACAGGTGGGCTTGGTTACCCATGTGTGAGGTACTAAGTTCAAATTATTTATATAACTGCTTGGGTTGTATGGTGTGTTTGGCTAACATTTATTTTTGCAGGTGTAGCTAGATTTACTTTTCCTATTTTTTGATGTAATTTTGTATTAAGAATTAGGATTAGTGTTATGGTGGATTAGGATGAGCAGTGGCTAGAAGGCTTAGTCCACAGGGTGCCAGTGATGCCTTTGGAGTAAATCAAATCAAAAGAAAGAAATGAAGAAATGAAGAAATAAAGAAATGAAGAAAAGAAGACCCCCATAGCATATATATTATTTTTGTAATCCGGGTTGTATAAGGGTAGAGCTCGGCTACCTATCTTTTCTTTTCTCTTTTCGGTGTCTGTGAACCACCCGACCTTTTATTCTTTTACGGTAGTCTATAAAATTGTTTGATGTTGTGTTTAGATTAGCATTAGAACAACATGCTTTTCATAGTTTCTTTATGATTGATGTTTGAATGTGTGGCCGGTAGGCTCTTAAGATAAAATTAATTTTTCTACCCCAAGTAACAACTCATAACTAAAATTTTAAAACAACTCATAACCTCACATAAAAGCCTAGGGATTAAATCAAGATAATAAAATTTTTAGTAACCCCTTATTTGGATGGATGAATGTATAATATCATGCATGTCATATTCTTTCACTCTTGTTAAGAGGGAGCTTCCATCTTTGCGGAGAATCAAGGCTTAACCTATGAGAGCCTTTGGTGGAAGACACCCCTTTCTCTCTTGATTTGGCCCATAATCAAATTCTCTCATGCATTTAGGCATACAAAATCCCATAGCGTGTCAAAAAAAGTCCAAAAGAATCAAATAAATTTGATAAAATTTGCATTAGATTAAGTCATGGATTCATACCACTCATGCTCTAGTCTCTTGGGGGTGAGTCTAAGGACTTAGTTTTCTTTCTAAATGAACAACAACCTAGCCATCTTGCAAAGCATAAGACTTGCCTACATGGATTTAAAGCGTGGGAGTTAGGCGCCACTCAGATAAGTCCATCGGGTGGTTTATTCTCTCTTGTGGAGGTAAACCATATACCCTTTTCACCTTAGATTTAGGTTATGCCTTTGTTTTGTACCAAGGCTCCTTAGTTTAGGAATCTGAGGTAGTTGTTTTCTTTGGGCTACAAGCATAAATCCTCACCTCTTAGGCATTTCCACAATCTTATGTTATGGAATTATAAGCAGCAATCTAATAAAATGTCAACTCAAATAATTAACTCTCTTCAATTTCAAAATATAAAGCTCAACTATAGGGTAGATTGGAATGCTCACTAGGCTTCCTAGTATCATGAGTATTTCCTACTTTCTCCCTTTGGATTCTAAAAATAAGTCTTCTCCTTGATCTATCCCATTTGATTTTCTAAAATAGCCAATCCTTTGATAGTCTTGAAATCTTTGGAGACCCTAATTATCTACTTTAATCGAGTATTCTTAAGAAATTCTCATTTCTTAGGATGTAATTAACTATGGGGCTTGCCTCCATAGGGAACTTAACGAACCCACTTAAAATAAACCTACTTTACTTTTCCATGTAAAGTAGGGAAAAATCTGGTATATTCAAGACCCATCATACCTTAGAGTCCTTATTGGTGATTAGGTCCATTATAGGGTGGTGATTCTATCTTTCGAGATAGTACATCATTCCTTGATGTCGCATACAATCATTTTAATGCCCCTAAGATCTGCGTGGTGTCCCACACCCCAAAAATAAACACCACAGTATCCATTTGTGAAAGAATAAAGTGAATGAAATGAGAAAGATATTTCATCTTGTTTCAACTGACCATGTACTTCGTACATTCAGGGGTGTGTGATGCCCAGCCAAAGATGCGAGTGAAGCTCAAATAGATGGGGTACTACTGGCCTACAATGGTCCATAATTGTATGGACTATGTGAAACGCAACATTTGTCAAATATCTGGACTATATGCTAAACCCCTTGCATCCTACCCCACGAAAATGCTTGAGAATTTTGCGATCTAGGTCATCGGCCTTTTCCTAGTTAGTGCCAAACTAGCACGTGACTTGCGATTCTCTTTGCCCATTAGTTCTTTGCCTCTAGAACCATACCATGCCTCACCAAATGAGTTCCACTAAGCACTGGCAGCTCAATAAATTCGAAGGATTTTCTTTCAAACTCTTTCAAAACTATCCAACTTGAGTTAGGAGTGCAAATGAAATTTCTTTTTCTGTAAAGAAGGAAAAAAAGGCTCAAATTACAGTCTAATTCTTTATGGATCCATTTCTCTTTCTATCTATATAGATAGAAAGATCCATTCTAGAAATTAAAAAAATGAGAATCCTCAACAACCCCTCTTGGTAACAGTTTATTACTCAATTTTACTAGGAACTGATACTAAACAGCTAAGCTACTATTCTAAGAGGTATCGTTCATGCTCCATGAGATCACTCACTCACTTTCGAAAGACTTTTTCATTCGTTGAAGCAAACTTGTAAAGTGATAGACAAGGCGACCATGGATCACTAGTGATCGAAACTTTAGTTCGACTATTTGTTCTTAGGGTATCTCGAGTCCCAACAAGGGATGGAATGTTGGCTTCTAGGGTCCAGTCACGAGGTAATGATTCATAAGCTCATATATTGAACTCCCAACTCCCAGCGGAGGTAGCATTTCGATTGATTCTTCGACATGTATAGACTACTTACTAATTTCTAATAATAAATTAGATCATATCCATAGAAATCCTTTTGATTCCAAGGCGAAGATTCAATCATTTCCCAACATCGTGGAACCACCGGCGCTTTTGCCTGCATGCAAGTGAAGCTATTAAATGAATAGCTCAGAGCCGCCTAGCTATCGAAATGAAATCAAGCTTACCAACGTCCCGTGGCTCTTGTATTATGGTGACTATTCACTATGGTGGCTGACATCAAGGTTGTGGTTTGATGAGGATAACTTCGACAGAGTTATCATTTCAAAATTTGAAACTACCGATCCAATCAAATGGTTCTAAGAAGAAACCAAAATCGAACATGAATTGAATTCGTAAACTCATATTGCATGGTTATTGGAATGGAAATCAAAGTATCTTGGCCCTTTCTCATAAACAGATTCAAAAATTTATTGATTAATATTTTGAGAAATCATTGATTAGTGTCTTGAGCTTTTCTCTCAAGACTTCAAGTGAGAGTGAATCCTTTTCGATATAATTGAAGGCAAAGAAGAAAGATTTTGTGAGACTCTGCTGGTAAAGTGTATTAGGGTGTTCCGTCTTTCCTTCACTAAGTATAGGCGGCCCTAAGCGAAAGTTTTTGTGTTGTTGATTAGTGTAGTGCTTTTTCCCATGCCACCTAAATGAAGTAGTATTTACCGAATAGTGTCATGGTCTTAGGAGAAAACTAAGCGTGAAGTGTAGAAAAGAAAAGTCCAAGAAGTAAAAGAGAGAAAGAGAATCGTAAAGGCAATTGTTTTTTAGCACCAATGTCTAAGAAAGTCAAACTTGTATATGATTTGTCCCTTTCTTTCCTATCTTCCATCCATCTATTTTCTTGAGTTATTCACTAGAGAAATTAGGATATTGAAGTCGTCCGGCAAGTGTTGATTTCTTATGACATAAAGAATGCCTGTGGGACTATTCTATGCCAAAGCATTTCAGATAACTAAAAAATGATTTTTCAGTAGCGATTAAGCACAAGCCAAGAATCTTTTCTAAAAGGAAGAGGGTGAGGACACGTTTATTGGAATATAGCAAGGCCCGAGTGGAAGGAAGCGAAAAGGACCCCAAGAGTGAATATTATGATAGAATTGTTTCAACCTATCTCTTTCTAATTTCTTAAAATAGGACGCTTATTTGTTCTCTTTTCTATTCTCAATCTTTCATAACCCACAAAAGCTGGGTCTTTCTTTGAAGAAACCAAAATTGAATAGACTCGAGTACAAAAGCTTTTGACAAGCACTTGAATGGGTCGTGTGAACCAAAGACGAACACATTCCCACTAGTTCCCCAAAAAGAGAAATTTGTATCAAATTGGAACTAGTAACTAATCCCAACATTGAAGCATTGGAAAAGAGCAAAAATCTCAATTGCTCATGAGACATAGAATTGTCACTAGAAAGAAAACCATGATTCCAACTAGTAATTAGTATTGACATAAAAGTCGGATTGATCAAGTGTCCGAACTCTAAGAAAAAAAATCATTATTGATGGTCCAAGACCATAGATATTGATAGGTCAAACTTCCATTTCTTTGTTGAATAGATGATTTACCAAAAACTACATAGCTAGAGTAGTCAAACACTTGGAAAGCCCACATCCATCTAAGATCTTTGTTGTCTTTAAGAGGTCTTCATTGATCCTTCGATAGAATGCTTCTCCTTTTGTCTCTTTTGATGAGGTGCGAGCATTTTCTTTCTTGAGGTAGTTTTTGGCAAAGTCTCAATTACTTGATCCTTGGAAAACAAAGGCAATGACTCATTCATGACCCACCATTGATGAGTCATCAACTCAACCTTGAAAGCACCAAGTGGCGAAGCAAGAGAGATGTCTCCTACGTGACCCGTAATATGTGGAAGTATCGACGTAATTTCATAGAGTCATCGTCAATGCTACAAGAATAATATAAGCCGATGACGGAACGAGAGACTAGGATGTAGAAGATCATAACATGAGTGATTGATTTGGATCAGTATGAAAGTCTTCAGCTTTTCATGCTAACTAATTGCCTTCAAAAAATCGTAGATCTTGCTTAGACTAAAGACCAAATACCCAATTTGTCGTTGTGGTGCTTTGGATTCATTGCCTCTTAGAAAAAAGACTAGCGATAAAAGATCTGAACGAAATTGTGCTTATCATCTCAAGGGCTCTTTCGAGCCGACTTGCAATCCTAGATTAGCCTCCCCTTCTAACCTCCGTGTCCGTGATCTCATTCAATCCCTTTCAAACTTTTAGACCTCTGCTTGGACTTTAGATCGACTGAGGTGGAGTCATCCTCAAAATTCATCTCTTGACAAGAATCTTATATCATAGAGTATAGATCTCCTTTACTACTACTACCCTGCATTGTAGGGAGTCACCTACCTTTTGAATGGCAGTTCCAAAAAAATGAGCAAGGTACTCCTTGTCATACTTAGACTAAGACCGCGTGAAGCACCAGATCGGTCCGTTCTGCCATAAGGACCTCCATATTCTGATGAGTAAGATTCCACAATGGCCTAGGTCAGTGATTTGAAGACTTCCTTTCCTCAATCAAGATCTTGAAGAGGACCTGGTGAGATGGGTAAACGGTCACATTGGAAGAAGACTCATGAGTTTTTCAAATCAGCCTGATTTGGAATTGTTTAAGCTGGAACTGGAAGGGTTCTTACATGATCTTGATCTATCTAGGGTGTCTTCTTCCCCAGAAGAAAGGAGAGATTGGATCAACACCAATCTTACCATCCGACCCTACTTTTCCATCTTTCTGGGTCTGAAAATGAAAAACGAAAAGACGATGGAAACTTCAAACCTGCTCCCTTGACTTTCTTTCAAGCTACCTGCATCGGGTATGTTCATTATAGCAGTTCCAACTGGAAGATCATTTCGAGATCTTTGAGCATCTTCCCAAGTTCTCGTTGCAAACCCCGAGATATTCTTACTACGAAGGATAAAGAAGCGTAATGCTACGTGCTTTTTCTTTTGACAAAGAAAACTATCGCCTTTTCTTTTTTCCTAGAGATGGCCAAGACAATAGTAGTATCCTCTTGCACTATAGTAGAAATATCTTCTCTTTTCTAGTTTGCAAACAAAAATAGTTTTTCTCCTCATTCCTCAGAGATTGAGCTGGTGGAACCCGCCTGGGGAGCATATTCCCATCGATCCCGCATCATAATTAACATATGCTTTTTCTCCTAATGAAATACAAAACAGAAATATTTCCTAGAAGAACAAACATATCCCCTCTTTTAAGTCCTGAAATTAGATAAGCAATACGTAACCGAACGAAGTACAATAACAAGTGGTGGCTTACTCAGTTGAAAGCAAGCAATGTCATGCTCCAACCTATTTTTTCATCTTGTCGCATTTGAGCATAACGCCTTCAAACCTCAGAAAGCAAAGATATATATATATATATATATATATATATATATATATATATATATATATATATATATATATATATACATTCACATCACAAATCTCATGTTTTGACATATTTTTCTAAGATCGCAAGGCTCGACAAAGGAATTGGGTTAGGTATGTGGTTGAAAATATAAAGAGCGATAAAATCAAAATCCAGGAAGAATTACCGTTGACGATGTTCTTCTTGGTGATGAAGAAAATGATAACTGGAGGTGACATGAAATCAAGAATTACTTGATGATCTTCTCGATTCTTAACAAGATGACTAAAGTGAAGTGATCAGAAATTGAAGAAGAATTTGTTTGTTGATGCTCTTGATAGCATGAAAAGATAAGTTTGGGTTAGTTTGGAGGTAATGGTTTTATGCGGAACAGGTTGGAAAGGCGGCTGGGTCGGCTGGAAGGCAGCGGAGGCGGGTCTGGCGCGGTCGTTGTTGATTTGCGCCCACGGGCTTGTTCTGCAGAATTTGACAACGGCTGATGCTGATAGAGAGATGCGCGCGGGACGGCCAGCTACGAACGGACGGAGCTGCATGCGGGACGGCAGGCACCGGTGCAAATGGGCAGGCGGGTCAGTGGACGGGTTCGCGGGCAGCTAACAGACCTGGTCGTGCACCAGAAGCGGAGCGGCTGGGTCGTCGGGTCGCAGATACGGCAGCAGACGAGTGGCGCAGGTCGGACGGCGAACGCGCGGCCACAGCGGCAGGCTGCGGGCCAGAGGCGGGATCGCGGAAGCGGAGCGGGCCGCGGCGGGCTGGTGGTGCGGGTGCGCTGGATGGCGGAACGCGGGTCGCGGGCCGAGACAGCGGCGGGCTGCGGGCCGGAGGCGGGACGCGGAGCGGGCCGCAGGCGGGATTGCACCGCGGGTCGGCGGAGCACGGGGTCTCGGTGCGGGTCATGCGGAGTGGATCACGCAGGTACGCAGGCAGATTCCGAGCTTTGCCACGATTATTGGGAAGAAGAACGAGGAAGAACCGTGTGGAACAGCCGAAAATTCAGAAAAATGGGAGGAATTTTTTGACATGAGGAGGAAAGAATGAGGGAGAGGTTAGAGAGTAGGGAGGAGAGAGTAGTTTTTTTTTTTTTTTCTTTTTTTTTTCAAAAAATTGAAAAACAAAATGGGGAACTTGTTGAGTGGGGGTAATTTAGGAATTTTTAAAATTAGTTTTAAATTTATAAAATAATTTAAATGTAAATTTCACATCGATAAATATAATATATATATCGGATAATTCCATCATTCAACGAATGCGGCTTTCATGCGAGGTTTATTCAGCCAAGAGTCATTGCTCAAAAGACGCCGCTTACTTTCTCGATTTTCGCTTTGCCTAAATTGAAAAGATAATCTTATTTGATTTGGCATTTTGATCGCAATCAATTTCAATTTATGTTTGATATGTGTCGGCACCTTGACCTCGATAGCGGCAGTCGTTGATGATTCGGCGCTTGATGTTAATCAAGTCATGCAATATTTATATCTAACTAATTTTGATTTCAACGCTGGAGAAATGCTCATCGACAAGGTCATTTGAGTTGATTTGATTCTTGTGCATTTTACCTCGATTTGCGCTACAACTTCATTCGACATTTCATGAGACTCATCCAAATATAGTCTCATTTGATATATTTTGATATTTAAAACTAACGCAATCAATTTATGAAGCAAGATTATTTAGCCATCATCACGCTAACTCGACATAGCGTATTGATATGATTATCATTGAGATTCTATTTCAATTAATTTCGACAACAATGAAGCGTTCCCATCGATCGGTCGTTTTGACCATTTTCGATGTGTATTTTGAACCCGATTTGCTTTTACTGTCCGTCGAATTACTTGGCTTGTTTGATGACACATATGTGAGGTCAACAAATGCCCCAACAAATGTGATTCACACATGGAGTGAGTCACATTTGTTGAACCGGTTGATCATTTCACGGCCATAGAACTTGGATCATTTTAGATCGCTTATACTTGACAAGATTTATCATTAGTATGTTACCTTATTCATGACATGCTAAATGATGGGCTTGACCGATTTATCAGAATTGACTTGTCAGATTGATAAGAACTTTTAAACTATCTACTTTCTGCTTCAATGACTTTGTTGAAGATCTCTTTTTTTATGTTATTGCAGATTTTAGTCTCCTCCAATCCTAGCCTCATGCTTGCATGGTTGGAGAATTGATTTGATGAAGAACTTCGCTAGGGAATCGGTTTATCCGTGCTGGATCGAATTTGAAATTCCTTCTGTCTTAGCTTTGAGCTCGACGAACTTGATGAAGGATTGACCTGATTTGTCAACATTGACTTGTCAGGAAGTGTATAGCCATGAACCTGCTTGCCGCTGAGGATTCGTTGAAGGATACATACAGATGAGCCCGCTTATATAGGGTCAATGTTGAGTTATTAGTCAGAAAGTGTGCTTAATGACGAATAACCACAAAATTCCTTTAGTTGACCATCCTTTTGTATGAACTATGGAATTGCTTCTCGATCTGCTGCTTTAACTTGATGAGGAGACTTGATCTGTTTTGAGCTTGATCATCATTTGAGAATAGATTAAATATCATTGCGCAATATGAAGATTTGAGATAGCCTTAAATTGAGCTCATTGTCATATATTGATCAAGTAGAGATCTCTTGGATCTCTTGCTTGTGATCACTAAGATGGATGGTTTGAGATTGAACAACTATCCATTGACACGAGCGGGCTCTTTCACCTTTTCTTGCTTGTTGAGTGAGGAGAGCAAGAACTCGCCATATTTGGGCTTGTTGAGTTGACCTTTAGAACCTACTCGAGTCTTCGACTTAAGTTGTAGTGGATTGATGGTTTTGTCCAAACCGAACGAGGCTCTTTCACGCGCCTTTTCTTGCTTTGGTGAGTGAGCAAACAACTCGGCCATTTATGCTTTGAGTCGACCTTTAGAACCCATCTGTGTCTAGATGATAGAGGTTGATGTTTCTCCAACTTAATTGATTAAAGCTTCCAAATCAAGTTCTTACTTGATCTCCAATTTGGCAAATCGGGAGATAAATTTCTTGACATTTAGTCTTTTCATATGTAGAAATAGATTCTTTTGTTCTGCAAGACTCGCAACTTAATAGTGATAATTATGGATATATTCAGATTTGTAAAGCTCGATGTCAACTGAATAAGAATATATTGAGGACATCGTCTTGGCAAATGTCAACTCAAATAAAATTGATATAAACTAAAAAAAATTTCCTATGTAATAGAAAATTTTTAAAAGTTCTTAATGAGTATATTTATTTAGGGATCTCATAAATAACATGTCAACCTAAATAGATATCTAAAAATGCCCCATGTAACAGGAGAATTTTCATGAAAAGTTCTTCATTTGGAGTATGTTTATTTAGGGATCTCGACATGAAGCACGATGTCAACCTAAATATATATACTAAAAAAAATGCCCCATGTCTGTGGGGATTTCTATTGTACCGAATGTCGTCATGTATAATACTTTTCGCAACCCATTAATGCATTGATCTTTCACCATTTAAGTTGATGAGTTGGTATGCCCCTCCTTGATACACTTTTTCAATGACAAAAGGGCCTTCCTAGTTAGGCTCAAATTTGCCATCAAATTTTCGATTGGGAATATTTTGTCTTCTCAGGACCAATTCTCCTCTTTGGAATGTTCGAGGCCGCACCGTATGGTCAAAAGCCCTGGACATCTTTGCTTGATAGACTTCCAGATTTTGATGAGCTTGTAATCTAACTTCATCAAGCCGAGTTCCTCCATTCTCAAACGCATTTTGATCTTCGTTAGATTGTACTGGATGGCTACTCGAAGTGAAGGCAACTCAACTTCAAGCAAAAAAATTGCTTCAGTTCTAAATACCAATGAATAGGGAGTGGCTTTAGTCGGCATCTTGTAGGTAGTTTGATATGCCCATAGAGCCTCTACTAGCTTGGTATGTCATTCTCTCTTATTTTTAGTGAGAATCTTTTTGAGCAGCTTGACTAATGTCTTGTTGAAAGCCTCCGCCAAACCATTTTCTCATGGATTGTATTGAAGAGTATCGCCAATCAATTTTGTGTCGGTCGACGAATCTATAAATCTTTGCACTTTTGAAAGTTATGTCATTATCAGAAATTATTCGGCGTGACACTCCAAATCTATATACTATATTATGTATGATGAAGTTAATCACTCGATCAGTAACTTCTTTAAATGGGGTAGCACAAGAAATAATCGTCGCGGATGAAGCGTCCAAACGACGGTGGATCAATTGGTCCAATTATATGTACCCCAACATTGAATGGCCGTGATGCTATTGTTGGGTGTAATGGATTTGGAGGTTAATGGATGAGATCCCCATGTACTTGACACTCATGACATTTCTTAGCATGATTAATACAGTCTCTCACTATAGATGGCCAATAATAACTCACTTTTTTTATCTTTATTGCCATCTTGGGACCTGAGTGATGTGTACCACAAAGTCTTTCATGAACTTCGCCATCACTTTTAGCTTCATCTACACGGCATCGTAGCCAATTTGTTCAAAGGATCTACATATGTTAATATCAAAGCATACATTCCTCTTCTCGATTTGAGCTATCAGTGACTTATTACTTGGTAATTTGCCTTATTTAAAGTAGTCGATGAAGACTTGCCTCCAATCATGTGACTCTTCTATAATAAATGCTTCACACTACTTTTTTGAGGCAATGTTATTCTTAGCACTTCTTGGTACAACTTCTTGTTGATTTTGGGAGGAGGAGCAACCCAGTCGCATCCTGGTATTTGATAACCCCTCTACTGCGGGATTGATACTTTATCGGCTCTAAACTTAGTCAAATAAATATGTTGATCATGACATAATCACCATTCATACTTGTCATTTCCTTAGCTAATTTTGTTAAGTAGTTGGCTTTGATGTTCTTCAGATCGAGAGACTCGAGTTAATGTGATATTTGGTATCTGCTTCATAAGCTCGAGAACTTGCTTGTGATAGAAAGCTAACTCAAGCTTGTTGATTCTATAGATGCCAAGTACTTGATTTATAATAAGTCGAGAATCTCCAAAAATATGCAAGTTGAATGCCTATGAAAATAGCTTCTTCCATACCGCCACTAATGCTTCATATTCGCCTTCATTATTAGTTCTCCAATCCATATGATCATCTCATTATCCCTCCTTACGGTGTTATGAAGATGATCGATTCGCTCTTGCTATTGGAAAATTTAGATGTTGGACTTGTTTGATCGATGAGGCTCCATCAAGTACATTTCCCAAATTTGTGATTTTTCTTTCATGAATGAGCATAATTTGCTCATCTGCAAATCGTCATTAAGAGAAGAGTCCTGGGATGGATGTGCTAAAAAATCTAAGACTTGTCCCTTCACTTTCTTTATGCGAAATGTATGTGATATCAAATTACAAAAGCAATAATGCCCATCTTGCCAAGCGACCTGTCAACGCTGGTCTTATCATCAAGTATTTCAGCAAATCGATCCTTGAGATGAGAGTAATCTTGTGAGATAACATATAATGACAAAGCTTTTGGACATCTTTGCTCGGTAGACTTCTAGATTTTGTTGAGCTTGGTGCCTGACTTCTTCAAGTCCATCAAATTCTTACATCCGTAGACAAACATTCTCATCTTGAGTGAGATTGTGTTGAATAACTACTCAGAGTGAAGGTAGTTCAACTTCAAGTGGCAAGACGCCGACTCAAATACTTTAGCATGAGGAGTGGATTTTGTAGAAATCTAGATGTCACTGCTATCTATTTGTAAGGGAATTTCACTTCGAGATTTTGGCCTCCAAATTTGCTCACCTATTTGTCCAGACATTTCGACGGCGGATTCTTGGACATGTCGCCCAAGTGTCACGCATCGATGCTCATTGTGCGAGACTTAAATTAGTAGACATTTTGCTAGGGTTGTAAGAGGAGGTTTCTTTGGAGGAGTAAATCTAGCCTCCCTGATGGCAGGACCTTGATATATTTTTTTATCAGTCATTTCTTCTTAGCAACTTTGAGAGTTTGATGCACTTTTGCATATACAGTTTTGAGTTTCCTCACTAGAGAAGCTAGACCTGATGTTATTGGGTCTGAAAAGACTGCTTGATTTGACCAGTAAAGGTGTTCCACTTTACCCATCTTAGGCTGTCAAACCTATTATAGGTTGGAACACTCGCTTCTAGTTCCACAACTAGTTGTACAATTTTCTGCTTGAACAATGATCATTGAGGACATAGTTCAGCATTTCTCTTTCTCCATTATCTCTGGGTTAGCTTACTTCCAGATGAAGAAGCTCATGCGTCACAACTTCATCTCGAGGCTTTGGCATCCATATTTATTTTTCTTTCCATCGGGACCTTTCGGTAACAGATTCCTGAACACGCGGTTCAGGTGTCACGCCCCGATGCTCACCGTGTAGGAATTGCTTAGAACGGTCTTGAGCTCTACCACCGACGAGCTTTTAGTGGAGCATTTTGGCTTCTTTGATAATTGATATTTGATACCTATTCTTCATAAGACATTTTTCCTTAACAATCTTTAGAACTCTATGTGCTTGAGTAGATAGAGTTTCATGTTGTTTCTTCATGAATGTTGAAGCTAACTGATGTTAAGCCCAAAAATACTACTTAACATCACCAGTAGAGCTATTCCTTTCACCCATCTCAAAATTTTCAAATTTATTGTGGGATAGAAATACTCGCTTCTAGTTGCAATGCTGGTTGTATGCCTTATGATTCAGACGACAATTACTGAACTAGCAGTTTAGTGTTTCTTCTCTTTTGCCTTCTACTCAATTTTCCCTTAAAAGAGGATGTTTCAATATCATACATTCCTAGTGCGAAAGGTTCAACTGGCAGGGTTGTCGCATTCACAGGTATGATTGAAACTTTCTGCCTAGTGAAGGTTCTCTTCAAGACTGGTGCCTCAAAATGAATCAATCTTTTAAGTACAAATGCTCTCTTTTGAGAAACCTAAGTAGTTTCATTGATAATTAATTTTACATTTCAATTTTTAATCATGTTTTGTTGTTACTATAGCTCAAATTTGACTAGCCAAAGATGGAAAGAGAATCATGTCACCAACGGAGTTGCTAGAAATCTATGGGCTCTGAAAATTCACCACCGACCTCTTCGATGAAAAGAGTGGTTTAAAGGTATAGGTGTAATTTTCAGAAGGCAGATGAGATAGTAGATAAGACACTACCCAGAGATTTCATCCTCATTTGGTGAGAACTTTAGATCTAGTTCCAGGTTTCCTATGCACAAGCCCATAATTACCCCTCCCAATAAGAGAGAACTTTCGATTAAGGCTAGTCGTTAGATCGCTTAATGTGTAGCGTATAGTAGCGGCATGTAGAGTTTTAGAATTTAGATTATGAAATTTATTATTATAGCTTAAACCAGATGGTTGGGGGAATGATGATGTGCCCAATCTAGATCACATGGTTTCGCCATCCGGCGTCCCTCTCTTACTCGAGGAGGTATGACCCAACGAAGGATCCTCATCGAACACATGGGTTACGCCGCCCAAGAAATCCTCAGACTGGTGGTGTTTGTCTAAGGAGATAATCTTAAGTCCACCTTAACGGGTTGTTTGCCTATCAAGTATACCCTATGATTCACAACTCAAAGCGAGCCATTGGAGCATACGACGGTCTGATCGTAATATAATGGACCGGCTAAACCACCGAGAGGACTCATAATCGCTTCATTTGTAGACTACTGCCGCTTCACGCCATCGTAGAGATTGATTGAGAGCGAACATAGCAGAACACTTGATTTGACATTGGCTCCTTTGTGAGTTAGAGTTTTTTCTTAATTTGTCACCCCCAACAAACAGTTGCGGAAGGTGGATAGATTGAGTTTGATTTAAGTTTTATGATAGGATTTTATTTAAGTTATTTAGATTGATATTTGATTTAAGTTAAAAATTTGATTAATTTGCATGCGTTTAAGAGCTTTAGATCCCATCAACTCTAGCTAATAGGATTAGATCTATCACCTAACGAATCAATTTCTCAAATATTTCACTTATTTGAAACTCTTATTCTAGGTTTTTAGGTTTTGTTGACCTATCTAAGACTAAATTGGGATGCAACCCACGTAGCATCCTCAGACACTTGAATTTAGGCATTCAACATAGTGTCGGGGCCCATGCGGGTATTTATAGCTTAGCTAATTTCATCTAATTAATGATTTCGCTGATTTTTAAACCATAATTAGAATGAAATTCCTTGATTTTTGATTAAAAGAAGCCTTATGATTTTATAGATTTGGATTTAGTATCGCCTGCCTCACATGTACAAGGAGTTACAGATCCGGTGGCGAAGAATGTGTTTTGATTTAGGTTATAGTTTAACACACTATTGACACTTAGTTTACTTGTTGAGTTTTTGCATTTCTCCCAATTTGATTATGCTCAATTTACATCAATTTTGATAAGTTATGTCGATTTCAGTATTTGTTGCTTTAGCCCTACTCATGCTTATCAACTAGCATAGTAATCACCTTCACATTCATAAAGTTATTAAACTAATTTGAATTCATCCTTAGATTTTGAGTTTATTTCAAGTTTATATGGCATTAACCCCAATTTCTAATTAAAGCTTGCTCAATTTTGAAGAATTTACAAGAAAATAGAACTCACTTTACCACTTCAATTTAAGTCATAATGAATTACAATTAAAGCTTGTGAGTTTAATATTAGCCTCCCCAAAATTTCACTTTGATTTCACTGGTATCATGAAGGTATTTCCACACCATAGTTTCATCTCATCAGACCCTGTTGAGCACGACGAGGTCTCTAAACCTGAAAGAAGACATACAATGTAATATATAATTATCCCTTCTTTTTTTTTCAAAGTCTGAAAATTAGACGAAATTTCGGCAGTATTTCATCTTGGGGAGTGACATCTAACAAGTTGTATTACTTCAGACGCCTCCTGCTGGTTTAGCGAAGCTGTCTGGGACACCGCCTACTTTTTTCATCCCGTCGCGTCCTATTGAGCACAATGAGGTCTTCAAACCTGCAAAACAACACAAGCATGTATATATATTCACTTTCACAAATCTCACATGTTTCGACGCGATTTTTCTAAGACGCAGTAGTGAAGAAAACAGGGTTTAGGTAGGTAATTGAGAATGTAAGGCAAAGAGTGTGATGCTGAAAATTGAAAGAAGAATTTTTTTGTTGACGATGCTCTTCCTCGGCTTGCGGTGGAGCGGAAGCGGGCAATTTAAAGTGAAGAGTCACGACTCAAAATCGAATGAAAGATACATTGTATTGATATTCTTTCGGTTGCGGTAAGCGGAAATGGAATGGCTAAAGTGAGAGGTCCGATGCTGAAAATTGAAGGAAGAATTTATCTGTTGATGCTGTTCTTTCCCGATTTATGATGCAGACAAATTTGGGTTAGTTTAGAGGCTGGGCTGGTGGTTTTGCGTGAAACGGGCTGGAACGGCAGCTGGGTCGGCTGGAAGGCAGCAGAAGCAGGTCTGGCGCGGGTCGAGCTGTTGGATTTGCGGCACGGGCTGATGGGCTGGGCCGGATAGAGGAGATGTGCGTGCGGGACGGGCTGCTGGCGACGGAACGGCGGCGGGCCAGAGCTGTGTACGAGGGATGGCAGGGCGGGCCGGTGCGGGTCGGTGGACGGGTTCGCGGGAGCTTGGAATGGACGCTGGGCTGGGTCGCGGGCACGCGAAAGCGGAGCGGGCTGGGTCGTCGGGTCACAGACTGCGGGCAGCGGGATGAGTGGCGCGCGGGTCGGGACGGCGAACGCGGGGCGCGGGCCGGGACAGCGGCGGGCTGCAGGCCGGAGGCGGGACGCGGAGCCCTGAACAGATCCAGAAGCAGAGCGAGCCGCGGCGAGCGTGGTGCAGGTGCGCCGGATGGCAGGAACGGGTCGCAGGCAGGACAGCGGCAGGCTGCAGGCCTGAGCAGGACAGGCAGGATCACCGTGGGTCGGCGGAGCACGGGTCTCGGTGCGGGTCAGGCGGGAGTGGATCGCGCAGGTGCGCGGCGGGATAGCCGACGGTGGGCTTTGCGGGTACGATTACGCGGCGGAAGAACCGTGCGGAACAGCCGGAAAATTCAGAAAATGGGGAGGAATTTTTTGACCTTTTTTGGGACATGAGAGGGGAATGCAGGAGAGAGAAAAACGGGAAGGAAAGGATGAGGGAGAGGTTAGAGAGCGGAGAGGAGGGAGTAATTTTTTTTTTCAAAAAATTGAAAAAATAAAAATGGGGGGAACGGTTGCTGAGTGGGGATAATTTAGGAATTTTTAAAATTAGTTTTAAATTTATAAAATAATTTAAATATAGATTTCTCACCGGTAGACGCATATAGTCAATATATATATCGATTTAGGATAATTTCATCATTCTTAATACACAGTTCTTTTGCGATTGGAGCGTTTGAGTTCGAGTTGCCAAATTAGTGAATTTAAAAATCAGCGTTGCCGCTTGCTTTCGATTTTCGCAGCCAAATTAAGTGCGAACAGTCTTATTTGATCGATTTTGGCGTTTCAAAGCCAATGCGTGATCAATTTGCGGAATTTTGACTTTCGTCGGTGCTCGACCTCGATATCGTCGCGTTGACGACTCGAGCGCTTGATCGGTTAATCATCAAGCCATACAATATTTATATCCTGACTAATTTTGACATTTTGAACGCGATGGGGAAGTCCGTTCGTCGATCGGAGGTCATTTGAGTTGATTTGATGCGCATGCATTTGACGTTGCGCGTTACTTTCGATTATTGACATTTCGCTTCCATCCTTGAGCGCTCATTTGATAGATTTTGATGTTTTCAAACTAACGAAGCAATCAATTTCATGAACGGAGGTTATTTGGCCATCGTCACAGCTTCCCAACTTCGATATGCGTGTCGACACATTGATAGTTCGAGCGCTTAATCGATTGATCATTAGATTTTGAAATATCTATATTCTGATTTATTTTGGCGTTACGACATAGCGGGTTCATCAATCGGAGTCGTTTCGACCATTTTGGTGACGTCAGGTGTATTTTGAACGTAAACTGAAGTCCGTCGAATTAGACTTGCGGGCTTGTTTTGATTTATGACACATATGTGGAGGTCAACAATGTTAAATTTAATTTCTGTTTTGTAATGTATCAGCACGTGATTGGTGTCCGAATGCATCCGGACACCGCACGTAATCTTTTTTCTCACGGGAGTGCTGCAATCTAAATTTTGTCGATATAAGTGTTCTAAATTCATAAAAAAAATAACATTTGTGGAGTATTTCAATCCCATATAAAATTCCTTTGATTCAAATCAAATAAAAAAAAATTAAAATTTACATATTTCTTTTATTTTATATATCTAATGCACCAAAATGAAAATCTCTTGCCATTTTGGCTATGATGTGAAGAAGATCCAATAGATGCCTTACAAAAGAACATATGCATTACTTTTAATTTTATTTCATTTAATGTCAACCTTTTATTATTTTGATTATTGGCTTAAACCTATTTCAAGAGGAGAAAATAAAAAAAATATGAAAAAAAGTGAATATGGACAAGGGTTTCGAAGATGCATAAGGGCTTCTCCTTTGCATAGATTTTTAGGGTTTTAGAAATGTCAAATTTATTGCAAACTAATCTTTGCTTCTTAGAAGAGGTAAATAAATAATCTATAATTAGAGAATTTTTTTAATTAAAGTAAAATTATAAATAGAATTCTAACAATAATTTATTTAATTAGACATAAGATTTTTGTTGATCATTTAAGATTTAATGTAGTTGAAAATAGTAATACTAATTGATGTCATTAATTTAAAAAGGTAAGATTACAATATAACATTGGTCAACATAATTGTTAGGTGAAAGCATTGATGATCATCGGTCATTGAGCATGAGATTATGATCATCTCAATCATTATTCTATTAATATAAAAGATCAAGTGATCCATAGAGCAAAAAAAAGTTGCTTAAACAAATAAAATATAGAAGAAATCAATTTTATGTTTAAGTAGAGGCCAAGATCTAGAATTCTTATACAAATTCTATATTTCTCTCTTGAAATAAGAGCGAATGAACTTAATCAAACTAAAAAAGAAAGGGTGAATGATGAGATAGCTGAAACATTTCTCTTATAATAAGCTAGATTCAAGAATTGAGGAACGTAAATGTTATATCATAAAGTTTTATTAGGGCCGTTTGGTTGTCTGAAAAAAAAATACATTGTGAAAAGAATGTAATATATTTGGATTACTTTATATTATTTGGTTGATAATTTTACAAATTTATGAGTTTATTTTTTTCTCTTCGTTGAAAAAATATAATGTGAAGTATTTTGAAAGTTTTGGATGACAATGATGGAGGTCGACGGCGGCCGGCGGACAATGATGGTGGCCGGTGGATAGGTGGTGGCATTTGTCGGTGGCGGCGTACTATCTATATTAATTTAGTATTTAGAATCCGTATTATTAGCGCCATCAAGAATTTATTGCACAATTTGTTTCTTATTTATTGCACATATTTTTGGTGTTTATAATTTCAAATACATTAAAATATAATTATATGGTGAAATCCAAATGTATTATATCACTTTGAAATTTTACTTTAGATTCTGCCAAATATAAAAAAAATATAAAACCCTCATATTTATTTTATTTTACTTTATTTTATTTTGTATTTCAATCAAATAGCCCCTAAATTATGTTTAAACACGTGGCTTCGAACTTAGGAAACATCGAACTGAAAAGGATTGTCGTTTTAAAGAGAATGATTTTACCCACCGTCTCTTAGCTCAGTTGGTGGGCGTGCTCGTAGGGAACCCGGTCGGTTCGATCTCTCAGGCCTTATGCAAAATGCGGGGAAATTAAGTGGGGCCCGTCACGTGTGGGTGATGAATGTGGCTGGTTCCGATAAATTAGTCCTGATGGTATCGCCAGAGATGGGTGGGGTGTTAGGTAGATACCCATTTCAAAAAAAAAAAAAAAAAAAAAGAGAATGATTTTTCTAAGAGGAAAAATTGTGCTTCTCCGTGACGTGAGAGACTGGGAATTCAACTACAACGACAAATGGAGGCGATCTGTATGGAACGACGGAAGTCTGTGATCTGCTTTCTCCCGAATACACTTAGTTATTAGCCCTTTTCTGATGGGCAAAATTTTTAAAATAAGCATGATTAAAATTTTAATTAGCTGAATAAGCATATTTTTAAAAAAATTTAAAAATAGGCACGTCGTATCTCGGCGGCTATAACATCGTACCAGTCATTAATGACTAGTTGAATATTAAATAAAAAAAAAATTTTGACCATTGATTATTTTGATCATTATCCAGTCGTTTGTTATCGAATTATTGAACTTGGTTGGAATCGTAGTACGACTTTTATGTTGACCGAATTGAGATGTGCGTCTTGCATAAGAAATTTCGATGTACGAGTTTAGTTGCATTTATGATTTAAATTTCAATATATATATATATATATATATATATATATATATATATATATATATATATATATATATATATATATATATATATATATATATATATATATATATATATATATATATATATATATATATATATATATATATATATATATATATATATATATACATGCACAAAGGAATCATATATAAGCTCTGTTTGTAAAACAAAGAAAACTCAACTTAAGGACAATTTATGATTCTCTCAAGTTTTTATATAGTTTTTATTATGTATATTTTATATGAAGATAAATACATTAATTTTTTTATATAAGGGTATTTATTTCTTTTGATATCGACATGAATTATCTTGTTTGATTAATAGACTTTTGATCATAAAAAATAAAAAAATAAATGTGATGAATGCTTATTTTTTATTTTTATGTTTTTTTTTTGTATTTTTTTTATAAATATATGGGATAAACTCGCTTGAAATATAGAGTGAATTATTGAATTTTGAATGCTTAGTAGTTTGCATATTGGAGAATTTTGATGTGCTTGTTCTTTATCTGTAGTGATATTTAAATATTTAGACTATTTTTAAAAAATATAAAAATGTAAAAAAATTAAAAAATATTTTTAAAATATTATGTTGGTTATGATCTATAAGATACTATTGATCCCATAAATTTATTAAATAAAGAAATGTGGTTAGAGTACTTAAAAATATAAAGCAGATCTTAAAACAATATACATCAAGATAACATATGATCTACTACAGTATCTTAGAGTACATCTAATGGCCGTGTCTGGGTGGAAGTCGTCACTTCTAATGTCTGGAGGTCGAGGGGTGATTAAGTGATCTTCTTGATAACGCATATCATCTCAAACTGGTCGATTAGTACGCTTTCGGTGTCATCGAGAGGTGTAGCATCTGGTATCTCCTGCGATGGTCACGGGAGGGTAATGCTATTTCTTACGTACATCCTGTATCTGATGAGTGAGGATACATGGAAGAGCACTGCGACTGCGCGAGAAATGGGTATGCCTTAACTACTTTGAATACTGGTGTATATATGGGTAAGTGTATGGACCGACATCGGCATGAGCGATGGACTGCGCATCGAATCACTGTAGCATGTGGTGAGAAGATGTGGCATAGAACTAACTTAGCATCTTTATACCTGTATCGATATGTGCATGTCCTTATTAAGTTTCAGCATAATTTCTTATAAGTATTGATCGAATCTTTGGAAATCGTGTCCATATCTCTCCCAAAATAAGGCGAGAATATATCCTCTTATCAAGATATGTTCCTGAGAGAAAAAAAAATTATGTTATCTATTAAACATATAAATTTATGAATAACATAAATTTTTTTAACATAACCATCGATCTCTCTCGAGCAACGCGAGGATAAGTAGTGGTGGTATGGTAGGAGCCCTAAGCATGTATAAGAAGGCCCAGATACCACCTCATATCGGGCCTGGGTCTTGCAAGTGGAAGCGCACCACGGCAATATCGTGTGCGGCCTCCCATTGTAATATGTAAGCTGTGGTGGAAACCGGTCAACATCGGCCTTTCCCGTCCATCGACTTCGGCCGAAATGAAGGATCTATAGGATGGGCATCAACTCTGGGTGATAGCGATTTGAGCAGCGATCGAGAGGATACCACTTTCGATCGCGCTTCCAAGAATCAATGGAACAGACGCCATATCGACGACCGCCAAATGCGACATACTCAGTGCGGATCTGGCGGCCATAAGGTTCCCATATCTGATGGTCATGTAATAAATTTTATAATGAAATTAAAAATAATAAAAATAATAATAATAACCAAAAGTGCAAATGGTCATACTGGCTCAAGCAAACCATCTCCCTCAACATGAGCGTTTCATCTCTCACGGTAACCCTCATTCCACCAGAACCAACACTCAAACCCTCCAACTCAACTGGGTAGGGTACCGCATGTGGGTCGACCAACATGTAAATGCTCCCGTGACCATACCTGCGTAGTGCATATATCCCGCCATGTTCGTCGCTTATCTTGTTGCCTCATTCGCTCTATATAAGTGTGCCAACACGATCCAATGTCAACTTGCTAAATAATGTCGATCCTCTAATGGTGGCATCGAGATGTACGATGTATCGGCATGAGGAAGCATCATAAGTGAATGTATGTACGCTCTACATGCATCCGAACTCAACATCTCGACATATCCAAATATGAATCCCTGAAGAACGTCCAACGCAACCACCATAATGGCATGCAGGTCCTGGCGTGTGCTTGCCCCATACGAAACGTAGATGTCAAATGTGGCTAAATGGGATCGTGGTATAGTACATCGCTCGGATGTCTCCCAATCGCCGCAACAATCCGCCATGTAAGCCATCGTCACCCACTAAATTGCCGACCTATAACAGGAGGTCCATCAATCCGAACACCAAGGATCATGGCTACGTCCTGCAGTGTGACTATCATCTCACCAACCGCTAGATGAAATGTGTTCGTCTGTGGTGACCAGCGCTCCAAAAGCTGAGTAAGTGGTGATCTTCGGTACCGAATCGGAAACACAATGTAATCCAACCTTTGTAGTCCATCCATGAACCGGGACTTGGCCATTCATCGATCATAAGTAAATGAAGCGACCTCGAGAATCATACTCTGCATAAGACAAAGTGTAAGTATCATCAAAAATTAAGACAAAATGAATCATACTCATTATGTCACAAATAGTACAACAACATACCATATCGGGTGTTTATGCGCCAATAAAATGCCACGATGCAATGCACCTCCTAATTCGGGCTCATCGGCGATCTACGCCGACGCCTCGCCCTCCTTCCTCCATATTTATTCGAAAATTATTAATGCATTCAATTTCATCGTACATACGAGTGAAACATGTATGTATTAATTATTTTATTTCATAAAATGCACGATCTAAACTAGCCCAGAAAGAAGATGAGGAGAAAATAAGAAACCTGTATAAATGGACATACTAAAACTAGAAAATGTACATGATCAAACTAGGAAACACATAGCCGAACAAAGCATTTAAAGAAACATTCTACAGGGATCAAATTAAGAAAAATAGATTACATATTAATAGAGATATTTGAAAGAAAAAAAAGTACAATGCAAAGTTCTAAAAGGAGACAATGACGGCGAGTACAAGTAAAACATATATGCTTGACAAAAAACTAATGTCTGGACAAGTAGTCTGTGCCAATTTTTGCATAGACATATTCTTGAGATATATGTTCTCCATTGTATTTGTACGCCTCTAGGCCCCCGCTTCTCCAACATGTGGTGGTAAGATCTTTGCGCTAATCGCTAAATATCAACCATATCGGGGATAACATGAAATTGAGTCAGATGTTTTACATATTAGGAGAAACATAGTCGTGATTTATGTGACACTATCCCATCACGAATAACATGAGGACATGGAATATCGTGTGGTTGTTTGGCACGTACACTACACTTCGACCTTAAACGACATGGATGACATTGTGAAAACTGGTATTCGATCACATTTATCCTGTGGGATCGAGCATCTTCTTGCTTCATGCATTTTTTGCTGACCAAAAAGTGAATCATTTGCCAAGATCGGGCAAAGGTCGAGTCTTTGTTGAAGACGCCACCGATTGTAGAGAAATGATCAAAGCTGGATTGGTAAACCACGCCCCTCTCTTTAACACACTGTGAAATACTCGATCGTTGGTTGTCATGGTGCAATAACCCCTCATCATGGCAGAATGTGTTTTACACATCTCTTGCTAGTAGCCACTCAGCTTCCGGTTTAATATTCTTGATATCACATATAACGTGTAAATGTGGATGTCGGTTGTATTTCCGCATACATTTCCGGCACATGAACTCTGTATCAGAAATTCCCAAAGTTCTACATGCCTTCTTGAAATTTTCCCTGAGGTGGCGTGGATGATGTTTTGCCCATTGCAATCTCACGACATGCGCAATAATGTCGAAAATAATGCATAACCGTCGCGTGCATATAATTGGAACCAAGTCTTGTAAAGTCCTAATAAATCGTTCAAGACTCATTGCATTCGCTTCAACGATCGTAAATGGAAACAAACCATTGTTAGATCGATACCAAATAGTTAACAATATACCTGTACTTTCCCAAGAAAAGTACCATCCTCGACTCTGACCAACCAATGGATGGTCCAAAACCGAAAATCGTTCAAATCGATCGAATGCTTGCAATTGATACACGCGGAATAATGAACAAAATAACCAAACATCCAACAAATGATACGACTCTTCCACGCCAAATATACTTTGTATGGCTTCTGCATCTCATGCCATATGAAACTCTAATATCAAACTTGTTTCATTTCAATTTCAAATATACAACAATAGGTTGCATGCATTGATAACGACCAGACTTCATCATCATCAGTGTAAAAGCACCAACAGAAACCTACATATGAGATTAATCTCAACTGTAATCAAGCTTTAGTGACCATGATTCGATCTTGAACAGTTAAAATTAGCCCGATGAGAATTAATATAGATGATTTTTCGCGATAATGGGAAGAAATCATCATCGACGCTAAGTTCGCCACCATATGACATACTGTTTGAACTCATTTTGAATCAAATATATGAAGTGAAATGTGAAGAGCACTGTTTTAGTTAGCTAAATTAATAGTTATCTTAAAAATACAAATGACAAATAATTTATGATTTACCTGACAAGTAAATGCCAAAGTTTTAGCTTATTGACTGTTATATAAACATAATTGTAATATATCGTATCACATCGATTTGATAGCTTCCTAAACATTTTAAACGAGCTGGCATTTGAGTCGAAAGAATTTGACTTTCTTTAAATCGAGTCAAGCTCGAGCTAAACAATGATTAAATAAGCTTAACTTAAGTCAAAACTCGACTCAACTCACTCATTTACACCCCTACATAGTATATAATTCTAGAAGGTTAACAATTTTTCTTCCAAGTCATGGTTAAATAGGATAAAAACATAATTCTAAATTGATAACTTCACTTCGTATATATATTCAAATCCAATAATATGCACACAAAATAACAATTAATCAAATCATATACAAATGAGTTTACTAAAATTGATAACCTAAAGTAATTTCATCATTTTGTTACGTAATATCATATTAAAGGACAAATGAAAATTGATAACCTTTCACTAAAAAAATTCAATGAGTTTCAATTACAAATTCTAAATTGAGTCCTATTTAATAATGAATAAATTCATATACTAAACCTAATCTCAAACAGCCCTTAAACAAAAAATTGATGTTCATATCCAAACCTAATCTCAAACTCCATTAGATCTTCTTTTTTTTGAAGCATCTTCTAAACTCACAACTATCAAATTAAAATATGACATTAAAATCATATTAGTTATTTTAAACTTTCAAACTTTGTTGGAATGAAAAATATATTTCATAATTTAACGAGTCATCTTAATGACTAACAAAAGAATAAAAAAAAAGAACTGTTAAATGAATATTTCAAACTCTTTTGTTTTACAAATAGTTCTGCTTTTAGTCAAAAGAGGAAGTCCATCCAACCTTACTTGAAGATACTAATCAATAGCATCAGCTACTTCTTTTAAGAGGAGTTCATAGATTTTGGTTGGAAGGTGACCTACCTACCTATTCTAAAATAACTTATGTTGTCAAAAGGCTTCATGCCCTATCATATCATTATGCCTACAAACATTTATATGTTGTTAGAGAATAAATAAATTTTGGTAGTAATTATACAATAATGGCACCATAGTTAGGCAAACCCTTTAGGTAAAGAGATTTTATAATATATGCTATGATGGCACAATCATATTTACACTAGTCATCATTCAATAAATATTTATTGTTTCCTTATTGGCACCAAACTTTAATCTTGGCTTATTTGTCATTTATTCAACTAAATTTGTTTCATTGCTAAGCACTTAAATAAATTTAAATTTTGTGCCTACACCTTAATTTAGACATGAGACTTTTCTTAGTGTGTGTGTGTGTATATATATATATATATATATATATATATATATATATATATATATATATATATATATATATATATTAATAATATTAATTTTTATATATTTTTTATTTTATGTGCTTGAATTCATCTGTTTGATATTTTTATTTTTTGTTTCTTTTATGGGCATAAATAAGGAAAATTTCAAAGGGCATTTACTCTTCTAGATAACAATAATTTTAATAATTTAATTCACAATAATATATTTTTAAAGATTTATAATTTAATAGTACAGTTAGTAAGAAAAACAAAAAAGTGAGGACAAAAAATTTCAAAAGAAAATCCTCTATCATGTATCCAAATAATTTATGGAATGGACAATCAATAGGATTTCCTGTTTTGTTAATTTCTTCAAGCTTTTTGGCTTTTTGAAGGTTTATTCCTAATTGCATTAATACTGTAAATGATGTTTTTGACTTTACCAACAAAAACAGTAATCTCATGGAAAAAAAATTCCAGTGGGATGAAGATGGAGGACACATCAAACAATCTCTCACCCTCAAAAATCCCATAATTATTCACTTTAAACAAAATATAAAGACACACACAAAATTATGAAATACGTTGCATTCATTGCTACAAATTTAATGACACACATAAAATAAGTTAGATCCATAATATATATACCTAAAAATACTAAAATACATATCACAAATGCATATTACTCATTTATTTAAAAAAAACAGAAAATACCTTTTTTACCAAAATGCTCGGATCCAGATGGCGGATTGGGCGGCCGGTGGAATGCCGGCGCCTAACCTTCGGGGCGATAGCGGTGCGGGATCCGCCTAGGAGAACGAAGGTGCGAGAGAGATCGGGATCGATCTCGGGCTATTTTTTTAAAAAATTGATTTATGGAACAGTGATGACTATGTTTGCAGTCGGTATTAAACGGTTCGTGCCTATTTTTAAATTTTTTTAAAAACGTGCTTATTCTACGAATTAAGATTTTAATCATGTTTATTTTAAAAATTTTGTCTTTTTGATGTACTTCTAATATTCACATACGTATATATAATACCATAAATTAAGTGCACGCAATATAGTTTATTTTATCGCCAGGTCTTAGATCGTGGGAAATTGAGAGAGAGAGAGAGAGATGCTTGAATGTTTTGGTGACATAACACACTCAGTATAAATTTAAAAATTAGAATGGAAATCGTTATTTTTAAACTAAACGAATTTAAAATTATGTCAAATTTTTTACATTCGTTATAACTTAACACAACATGTTTGAAAGGATTTTTTTTTTATGAAATTCTTGTAATATGTACAGCTGTTATAGTAATTATATTATTTAAATAAATTATTAATTAAATTTATATTTATAGTTTAAATATTAAAAATATGTGCAATAAATAAGAAACAAAATTTATGATAGTCCATTTCAAAATTTTTAATGGACTATCGCTCGAAGTATGAGTAGTTGGATTGCACTTCAAATGAAAAACTAAAGGACGAAAACTCACTGTTTTAGCTTTTTGGTTAAGCGGTGAGAATCCCGGGATCCGCTCCAGGTGGAGGTGCCAGGATATCAAGGAATTATATGTAGGTGATGAATGTAATGCCAGGGATTAATCACAACGTCCTACTAAAAGATAAGTGGAATGTTGTGTGTATATCATTCAAAATAAAAAAAAGGATGAAGATTCTCTGGTCAAGGAAAAAGTTAAAGTTGAATTTTAAAAACAAGTCTATTTATTGGAGGTTGGGTTGCCCAAAATACTGTAATTTAACTTATTTTTTTATCGGTTTTATATAACCGGCCTAGTAGAATATTTTGCACGAAAAACAGAGAGAAATTAAACTCATGTCTAAGGCATTGTTTAGGGTGGTTAGCTGTGCGGTGCAGTCCGATCCATAATGCAAAGTCGTTTGACAAATTATATTTTAACTGTATTTTGAAATAGTTATATTTTTCTATTTGATTGAATAGAGTGCAGTGGCTGCTTATAACAGCTACATTAATATTTTTTTTTTCATATAACTATAATTATCTCAAATATATCCTAAAATTCAAAAATTTGTATAATGATCGTCCAAATTTAATCAATTTAAAATTTAAATCAATTAGCTTCAATGGTAATCTTGCTTCGTACAATTTTTTGGAACATATTTTGAAAATTTTCATACATCAAAGGAGGAATAAAATTAAGTCATCCATATTTAAGCTATGTTGGTCTAAGAGCTTTTGCAGTTTCTTTTGGCTTAAAGCTCGCTCAAGTTCAATTTTATTTTATATTTTTAATTTTTAATTTTATATTATATTTCAAATATATTTGATAATTATATTTTTTTAAATATGTTTCTTTTAATTTTCAAAAAGAAATAATATTATTTTTTTAAAATACATTCAAAATAAATTTTATAAATTTTAAATATTTTAAAAATTATCATTATCAAATATATTTTATTTTGAATCAAAATATAAAAAATATATATAAATTGAGAAACAGAAAAGAAAAAACAAAAATGACTCAAATATGAGTCCATTGGAACTTATATCATGACAAATTTTGATAGATGAATTTTTCTTAAAAATTAGCCAAAAAAGTGCCGAAACCTTGCAATCACATTGAAAGGGAATTTATTTAATAATTAATGGTAAATGATAAACAAGATCTTTTCATAAAATCTAAAGTTCTTTAAACTCTTCATGAAAGATTCTCATCTTCCGAAGAAGTCCATTGATCCATCGATTCCCTCATTAAAGAAAAATTATTAGATCGAAGAACATGATGAAAAATTCCCTCAACTGGATAGCTTCCTATCATAAAATATAATATGAAAACTGAGACACTTAAGATCACTAGAAGACTCTCTCTCATATCTCTAGCGCGTAAATGGCAAGTTTGTGTTGATTGCCACATGTCGCATATATATATATATATATAGCAGCCATGATTGTTAAAAGAGAAAACTATTTTCCAAATCAAACCAGCATAATAAGGTTTCTCTCACCACCTCGCATACCTGTTATATCCCGAATAAGGGGTTTTAGAGGATTTTAGGGCATCCTAACAAGAGAGAGATGAGGTGAGAGAGAGGAGCAAGCATATAATGAATAACGAGACAAATCTTGCGAGCTAGCCATGGGTGACTGAGTGCTGTAAGGTCGCACAATTTCAGACTCAATGCGCGTGAAGAGGCTAAGTGTGAAAGATGATGAGGAGTTTGACCGTTGTTTCTAGGACTTAAGAGCTGGAAGGATGTAATGGCATAATGACTTGCAAAGAAGAAGAGACTAGGGTTTCATATGAATTATTTCCCTCTTCTTCTCTACTTCTCTAAGGTAAAACCACAAGCTTACTTTCTTTTTGTAGTAGTTATAGCAACTAAACTTTTGTCTCTAGGTGAGTGAGTGATCATGTTGAAAGAAAATACTTATTCATGTTCATCCAACAAGTTTATAATTCTATACTGATTTGAATTTATTAGTACATGATTTTAGTATAATGTTATCAAGATTTGAATTTTTTTTTCTCAAACAAGATAAATATCTTAATTTATATATAGGCTTTTTTAACTATCATGATTTTAGGATTACCCTTAAGTATTTTTTTTAAATGATTCTATCAATGATAATTTCTAATAAATATTTTAGATTATAGAAGATATGCATTGAGATCTAAGTAAGTTAAAATGAAATTTTAATAAATATCAGAGTAAATCAGTACATGTATTATGTGAGAATATGATGTTATGAGAATTGAACTTATAAAGTGATATTAAAGATCTCGTAAGTTCATGGTCAATGATGTTCAATAAAAAACTCATTAGTTGAATTATTAACATTTGTGATTAATTAAGTATAAACTAAAATTAATAAATGCATTAATTAAATAAATAGATTTAATTAGTTATTTTTTTGTCATTAATGCTTTTATGTATAATGTTGTGAATATATGATTAATTTTAATTTTTTTTTAATTTTAGGGTTTGAGAAGCATCATGTGTTAGAGCGATATCAATGCATTATCAAAATATTAGACTATTTGTGATCTTCATATGGTAGGTGTGTTGCGTTCTAGAAAATTAGTTACGGTAGAATAAAAGTTTACGCCTTAGTTTTGTTATAAAATCCAGCACACACACAGATATTTGAAGAGTGAATAAAAATCTACAAGATTTTTACGTGAAAAAATCTCAAAAAGATGGAGAAAAAACTATGGGACCTAGCATAGTAAAAATCTTCCACTATATATCTGTTTCAGAGTATAAAGTTTTAAGTTATCCCGATAACGGGACTATATAATTGTATATGACAAAGCGCAATGGGAATCAGTCGAATGCTATACAAGCGGTGGTTAGCATAATTGTAGTATGATTATTAATGTGGCAAAATGATGAGCAAAATTAGTAATAATAGCCGAGAATATGATGATACCAGCGATAGCATGATCAATAGCGATGATTGATGGTGGATGCGAGCAGAGGTGGTAGCAGCAACGACAACGATAATTGCGCGTGATAGCCAACAATGGTTAGCGATAATGTCGATGTGATATAGCAGTAGCCTTCGGTAATATAGTAATGGCCGGCTAATAGTGGCGTAGTATCAACAGCAGTGATTGCAGCGAGCGATAGTGCCAGCTGGCCGTGGTGTTAACAAATATGAGGCGGTGGTTGGCGGAGGTGGTGGCCGATGGCCGCCGAGTGCGATTATGCTTGGAGGATCTCAAGCCTTAGAGCTCTCTCTTATCTTTAGCTTGGGTTCCCCTCATATGAAGAATGAGGGGCTATTTATGGATTAGAGGAATGACGTTTCTATAAATGCGTGCAAAATCTAAACCACTCTATCAGACGGCTCAAATGATTGATCTTCATGTATTTTAAATATTTAAATGCTCAAATAAAATTAGAATCGAGATCTTGGGCTTGTTAGATCCGGCGTCAGGCTGATTTGATTATAAGCAATATTTTATTTAGGATTTAACTAATATCCCAAAGTTTACAATGATAATTTAAGTGCTTAATCTAGGCTAGTTTCGACTTATGATCAAATTACTTTTGACATCAAGATTCGTGCTTCGACTAGTGAAATTTTCATTGTCATATCAGTTTTTCCCTATTTTTAGATGACATTATCTCTAACATCCAAAAAATATGCTAAATAATTAAAAATAATAAATTCTTCAATAAAATTTTTGAGTTTATTAACCTTTGCGTCACATATAATTTAAGAGAATAGATCTTCATGGGTGCACAATATTATAATCATGGAAGCGGGTGCAGGGCCGCGGGTGTCTGCGGGTGTGTGCGGTGCTCCTTGGTATGAACTCCGACCGCGGGCCCAGCTTATTTGCTTCGTGAATTAGCATTTGTTTCAATTTTTTTTCATTTTTTTATTTATTCCCTTTTTGCCCTTATAGTGGATCTATAAAAACCCTCCCTATGGTGAAGTAAAGAGACACAATTCTCATATGCTCTAGCGTTCTTCTGCGTTGGATAAAAAATTATCTTGTAGAAGTTCAGAGGCTAAGGGTAATAATAATAAAAAATTTTCTTTTGTCAGCGAAGCTCTGATCTTCTTCTTAAAAGAAGGTTGTTTGGTTTGCTGATCAAGACCCAGTTCATCTGGTGAGCTCGATTTTCCTTGAGAGGCGTCTGTTCTCGTGGACCGGGTTTGGAGGCATCGTAGTTCATTTTGAGCTCGATTTTTCTCTCTCGAGGTGACTATACTGTCGGACCAAGGGTTTGGGCAATCAAGGCTCGTAGTTCATATGGCGAGGCTCCAGTTTTTCTTCAAGAGAGGTGACAATTATTCTCGTCAGACCAACCGGGTTTGGAGGTGATCAAGACCCATATTTTCTACTTTATCTTGTAGGAAATTGAATTTCTTAAAACTCTAATGGATGGTTCAGCAGTTGACAACTACCATGGTGGCGGGGAAATGTCAATTAGGAACCTTCCCTCTAAAAACTTAGAAAATCTGGAAAGTAATTTCAGAGTATCATTAGAGAGAAATAACTTTTTTTTATCTCATATGTATGCGTATAATTTTCGTCAAATCGTTGGTGAAAATTTTTATCCAAAACTGTCCATGAGCAATAAAGTCAGGAAAGGATATGTCTAAGTATTGGGGTGAGTGAATTGCTTCACACAGTTCTCAAACCTTTGTTTTTCTCTCCTCTTTTTTATTTCATGTTTATGATGTATTTTTGCAGGATGATGGCCGTAAGAAAACTAATAGCGTGACAACTATAAATGATATATCATCCACTATCACCGTTGACAGTTTAATGGTGCTCCTTAGAAAATTTCATTTCCTAAATGAGTTGGTATTTATTGTTACCAAAAAGTCTGATCGGGCACGTTCTCCTCTGTAAGGATACTTTACTATTTCTAAGATGATTCTTCATGCGGGACTGCGATTCTTTTTGGCTCCTAAATTGATTGATGCCTTTAAAATATGTGGTGTAGCTTTGTCATAATTTTTATTTCGAGCTTTAGTGATCATCGTTGGTTTGACAGTCTTCTTTAGAGAGCGTGGTGTGACTTTGAAGATCAAGTACTTGTGTCGAATGTATAGATTCACATGTGATGCTCAGGGACGTGTTTCATATCAAGGTATAAAGAATTGGATATAATTTTTAGCACAGGATCCATCTAGAATTGATATAATGAGTTTTTTTGTGAAAAATAAGTGGGTCCCCCCTAAGAGATGGGAAAATTGAATGACCTTCCAAATCTAGTACTAATTGAAGAGAATGAAATTCTAACAACTCTCAATATTCTTGATATAGGAGGCTTGCAGCATGAGTTACGTCATGTTTGCAAGTATATAATTGAAGATAGAATGTTTAAGGTTGGTCTTTCCATTCAGGCAGGGAGATCTCATGCTCTTCCACTGAAGAGATCAAGTAAGGGTAATGAAAGGTCTCCTCATATTCACAAGATTCTTTCAAGAAGCCCGTTATGAAATCATGGTGACAACAATGCTTCTTCTTTAAAGAAAAAGAAGATATGTGCCGAAGTAACTATGTTAAATATTTATGAAGAAGATATTCTCCTCCAGTTAGCCTCTGAGAGTTTAGCCATCTCAATTCATAATGGGGGGATTCATTTCTCAAGCGCACATTCTAAAGGTGTTAAAAACATATGCACTAGGCGTTAATGAAGCGGGGCAATTTGTACGTTATCTTCTATTTCTCTTTCTTTTCTTCTTTTCTTTTTTATTCGTGTAATATTTGTGATTTTTTGATTGTAGGTAAACCAAATATTAGGGCTTATGGCTCATTTGGGTGTCACTTTAGATGAGTGAAATACTGAATATGTGAGATAAAATACTTGCAAGGTGAGTATGAGCGAAAGATTAGTGCTAAGATGAAAGCGGCGACTCTAGAGGAACTACTGTAAATTGAGCTAGAACATGTCAACTTCTCTTTCTCTCTTGTCGGAGGTGGAGGCATACTCGTGATGAGGTGAGATGAGGTAGAACTTCAAAAAAAGAAAAGACTCAAGGCACTTTGCGTGAGAAAGCTCTTGAATTAGAGAGAAAGCATTACAGATCATCTTTCTAAGAAGGAGCTTATAATGTGTTAGAAGCGGAAGTAAATGAGTCTCCTTGAGCGTGGAAGACTTTAAGAACTCCAGCTTATCATAATGCTATCGAGGATCATATCAGAAGCTCGTAATCATATTCTTGATGTTGAAGTGAAGGACTTGGAGTGCCAATGTTTGGAGGAAGCTTCATTGAGGATTCCAAAATCCCTTAGTACATCACAAAATTGAGCTAGTATTGAGAATCATCTCCCAAGTATTTGAAGACCCTTGATTGAGATGAAGGGGTTGAGAGTGAGTTTAAGGAGCATCTTCTAGTGGTGAAAAGGATGTTGATATCATGTAGTACCATTTGAGGATGCATTTCTTTCCCTTTTATCTATGTATTGATATTTATTATTTCCTTTTTTGTATCCAGAATTTTGATTCTTTCTTATATCATCATGTTAGAGTTATTAATGATATTAATAAACTAAAAATTTTAGGTGATTTGCTCTCATTTTGTTTTGACCTATCTGAGGTGATTAGTCAGAATATTATTCGACGACACTAACATGTGCGAAAGAGGTCGTGGGAAGTCTACCAAGGACTTTTTGATATATTCTAGGTATTAGTCAAAATATTATTTGACGACTTACCTGTATGGAAGAGGCCATGAAATATTTACCAAGGACTTTTTGACCTATCCTAGGTATTAGTCAAAGTGTCACTTGACTTCTTACCTGTATGAAAGAGGTCCGATCAAATCCCCTTAGGATTGATCATGCCCGAGAACGTGAGTTGTCCATTCCAGTGGGAGGATTAAATGAAGAAAATTATTTATATTCAACAATATTGAAAGAAAAAGTCATAAACTCATTACTATGATAAGGTCGGTGATACAATAATATCATAATATAACTTAAAAAAAATATGAGTTGAAGAAGAAATGACAAAGCGAGAGACAAAATAAAAGTTGTAATATTTTTTAGTAGAATTCGATAATACTTTTTTGAAGATTCTCATGTTCCAAGTTGAGGTAAGTTTTCTCTCTAAATCCTTGAGCTTAAATGTTTACTGACCATAGCTATAACCATAAGGGTCATCCCAAAGAGGTGAGAGCTTATTGCGTTGAGGGCCTTTTCTCATAGTTTCAAGACTTTGTAGGACCAAGTCACCAATAGAGATGGGACGGTGTTTCACTCTTATGTTGAAGTGATGAGCTACCCTTTGGTGATAGGAAGCGGTCCGAAGTAGGTCATGTCACGAGTTTGGGAGTAGGTCAAGTTAGTGGAGTTTTTTTTATTATTATGATTGAATGATTGAACTCTTGGACTTGGAATCGATCTACTATAATAAACTTTTTGTGCCAAAACACAAATTATATGATGTCTCACCAGTCAGAGTTCATGATGTAGTGCGATAAGCCCAAAGAACATTAGAGAGCTCCTAAACTCATTGCCCCTAGCCTTCTCGAGATGTATTTTTAACCCTTTGAGTATAGTCTTGTTGGTAACTTCAGTCTGTCCATTAGTTTGAAGATGGGCTACTCATTATCTGCTAAATATGAAGATCTTTGCAAAAGATGTAAAGACTTTTCTAGAATTGGGTTCCATTTTGTGGTGATGATCTTTCAGGGAACCAATTATATTATATTTTTCCAAACAAATTATTTAGCATTTTTCTCCGTGATTTTCTCAAGTGGTTTAGCCTCCACCCATTTAGTGATGTAGTCGACAGCTAAAATGATAAACTTTCATTGCCCTGTTGCTATTGGAAAATGTCATATGATATCAATTCCCCATTAAGCAAAAGGTCATGAGCTTTGAAGGGATGCGAGCTTTGTATGTGGTGTATGAGAGAGGTTAGAGTGCAACTGACAACTCGCATATTTTTTTATAAAATCTAAGGCATCTTGCCTCATCATAGGCCAATAGAACCCTTGCCTCATAATTTTAAGGGCTAGCGTCCTTCCTCTTAGGTGTTCTCCACATATCCCAGAGTGACCATCTCTTAATGCATAATTAGCCTCTGATGGTAAGAGGCATTTAAGGTATGACCCAGAAAAAACTCATTTGTATAGTTCACCTCCGATAATAATAAAGTTTGCATCTTATTTTTGAAGATGAGTTGAAGCAGTTGGGTCTTCAGGAAGGGTCCCTTCTTGTATAAAGAATAGGATGGGGTCTATCCATGAAGGTTCCTTCATCTTACTAATTGCTTGTATTATCCATGACCCTTGGATACTGAAAATATATTTTCTGCCTTCTCTTAAATAGATCTTGTAGCAGATGTAGTGAGCTTAGCGAGCATCAACTCAGTGTTCTTCTCTCGAGTATGTGAATGATTTGATGTGTCTTGAATATGGGCAGAAGTGACTCACCAAGTGAGGTATTATCTTGAGGATTATGAGCATTAAAGTTTCCCTCAACTTGGGAGGTGACAAGGCGAGTCGTGTGGATCATTAAGTTTTGAGCTTCACAATCGATGATATCTCAACCCTGATGAGCCTCATATTGACCATATTATTAGTTGTAAAAAATTTTAGGCGAAGTCCATATTCTAAAGTATCATATTTGGGGAAATAAGTAAGATTCCTGCTCCGACACCAACATTTCTTGAAGCTCCATCAACATAGAGGGTCCATTGAGAAGATAAAAGGGGTGTAATAGATAGCTCGTTTTGAGTTGGGATAGTGCACTCCACTATAAAGTCTACGAGTACTTGAGACTTTATGTCTTGCTTGGGTAGAAAATGAATATCAAACTCTCCCAATTCTATGAACCATTTGATTAACCTTCTAGATGCCTCTGGTTTCTATAGAATGGTCTTCAATGGTAAATGGGTATAAACACCGATGGTGTGAGCTTGAAAGTATGGATACAATTTTTCGCGCTGAGAAAACTAAAACCAAAACCATCTTATCTACTAGTGGATAACGACTTTCTATATCAGAGAAAATTTTTCTAACATAGTAAATTGGTCGTTGTATTGCATTTTTTTCTCAAACTAAAATTGAGCTTATTGCGTGGAAAGAGATCGCAAGATATATGTATAACATCTCTTATTGGATAGGCTTGGATAGTAAGGGTGGAGATGCTAAATATTTCCTTAGTTGCTCAAAAGTAGCTTGACATTCATCCACTGAAAATTATTATTTTTAGCTTCCTTTAATATTTTAAAGAATGACAAGTATTTATCCCCAAAATGGGCTAAGAAATGGGATAATACAATAATTCATCCATTCAAGCATTGAACTTCCTTGATAATCTTTGGAGGAGCCATATCTCTAAGCGCTCTGATTTTCTCGGGATTAGCTTCAATTTGAGGTGGGTGACCATGAACCCAATAAATTTTTTTAACGTAACCCCAAAAGCACACTTGGTTGGGTTGAGTCACATGTTATAACGTTGAAAAAGGTTAAAGCATATTTCTAAGTCAAAAATATGTTATGATTCTTCCAATCTTTTTACTAACATGTCATCCACATATACCTCCATTGTGTGGCCTAAGAGGTCTTTAAAAATTTTATTCATAAGGCGTTGATAGGTAGCACCATCATTTTTTTAATACGAATGACATAACTTTGTAATAATATAAACCTTTATATGTTTGAAAAGATGTGGCTTCTTCATCCGTTGGGTCCATTTTTATTTGGTTGTAACCTGAGTAAGCATCTAAAAAATTGAGCATTTGATGTCCAGATGTAGCATCAACCAATTGATCAATTCGGGGAGAGAAAAATTATCTTTTGGGCAAGCTTTATTGAGATCAGTGTAATCAATACACATTCTTCTAAGTTCCATTTGCTTTCTTAACCATGATAATATTTGCCAGCCATGTACGGTAATATACTTCTCGTATGAATCTCGCTTCTAAGAGCTTGTTAACTTCTTGTTCAATAGCTTGAAGGCGATCAGGTGCAAAACTCTACTTCTTTTGGATGACCGGTTTGAATGTTGGATCAATCTTGAGGGAGTGCATGATCACATTGGGTCGACCCCAGGCATATCTGTCGGACTCCAAGCAAATATGTCTTAATTTTTTGCGCAAGAAGTCTATATATTTTACCCTAAATGCGAGAGCGATTGACTTACATTGTTCATAAAATTGGTCATCTAATGAACAGAGAGCAAGTCTTACCATGAAGCTCTGTACTTCTTCATCTCAAAAATTAAAATTCTTGATCTTTGAAGGTCACCAAAGGCGTGGTTGAGCTTATGCGAGATAACATGATTATGTTATTTATTGATTTCCAGACCACTCCAACTGAGGGGTTGAAAATTTCATTTTAATATGAGATGCTGAAGTAACAGAACCAAAGATTGATTGGAGGGGCCTTCCGAAGATAATGTTGTATGTTGAATCTGACTTGACCACCATGAATTGAATTGAATGAGTTACTTATCGAAAATTCTCAGGACAACAGAAGGTGATTGTCCCCTCCACTGCCAGATTATCAAAATTATATAATGGTCTACGCGGGTTGGAGCTTTTCCACTACATGCTTGAAATGTGGGTAAAATAAAATATCGATAGAACTCCATTATCAATCAAAATTCTCTTAACATTATAAATGGGTCACCGATCTCGCTTGATGACAAGTGGATCTTGATGAGAAACTTGGACTCCTTCTATGCAGTCATTAAAAGTGATGGAATGATCAATCTGATTTCTTTAACTCGCTCTTGAGGTGGCAATGAGACTTGATTAGATAGTAGTGGTCCTCGATTATTTCAATTTCTCCAACTATCTGGCAACTATTTTATTATTTATGTGATGATTGTCCTAATTGCCCCAGTTGGAGTTATGTTTGCTTGAGTTGATTGATTTTGTACAAATTGATGTAGATATTATTGTTGAATGAGCCTCTCGATCTCTTCTTTGAGTTGTTTACATGCCTCAGTAGTATGTCCATGACTTCGATGGAAGTGATAATATTGCTCATGATTTCCTTAATTTGGTTTCAGTGGATGTGGCCACTTAGTGGTCTCTTCATCTCGAATGACCATTAAGACATTGACACGAGATGTGTTTAGTGGTGTGTATTCCTTTTCTAGTTGGTTCTTTGATATGAGGGCGTGAGGAGATCACATTTGCTTGTTCTTCTTTTGATGGAATTATCAATCTATGTTCTTTAGGGTACTCTTACATTTTTTTATGGATTGTTCAAATTATTTACGATGGGCATTGATAACCTCATTAGCAATGTCTTCCACGATGAACCAAGTTGGCATATGAATATCTGCATTAGTGACGTAGAAAGGCGATGGAACCTCAAGGAAAACTCCTCTTAATAATTCGAGTCTACTCGGTATTTGGAGCTCTAAGGAGAATCTTGAAGTACTCTTTAAGTGATTCACCTCATTTTGATGAATGCACGAGATGAGAGGAATCTTTAATGATCCTCTAGTTTGTAATGAGTGTTCTACAAAAAATCTTGGCGAGTTCGTCAAAGGTATGGATGGATCCCCTTGAAGGAATAGAACCAAGTGCGCGACCCTTGAGGTGATTGGAAAGACGACAAAGCGTGTCGAGCTCATTGGATATGCATAATGGGTCTGTAATGGTTGATGTGTTCATATATGGGTGTTACATAATAGGAATTCGATGCTGAAGCTTGAAACCTCTAAATATGATGTTGAAGAATAACTTCAGTCAAAGGTAAAGACTCCTAATAGCCACGATGAGAGGAAAGATGATTTCCATCTTTAAAATAAAATTCTTCTCACATTAAGTGTTGTAATTTTACTATAACATGGGGAATCAGCGAGATGAAACGTGTAAAGCTACCGATAATTGGTAAATTAGATGGTTACACAAGTGATGGATGAGTAGAACGGTGTCGAGGAGATTGACATCTGATGCGGAAGCGGATGAACTCGATGGCGTAGAAAGCTATTAGCATTTGACCTCTCTATGATTGATCTTGGGGAGATGTGTTTTCACAGTAGTGGCTATGTGTTTCTTGTAAAGTCAAATTATCTCATTTTGAGACTCTTCCATTTAGTGAACACGATCTTAGAGGTTCTATTGCACCTTCACCGATAGTCATGATCGAGGAAGTGAGCCAGAAGCTTGGCGTCCTTGGTTCAAGGATTAGTTTTGGGAGAGATGGGAGTTAGAGCGGGAGGCTATGTCGTTGCGAGTATTGTGCTTGTTTGTCATAATGCATGTGTTCATAAAGATTGCGATTATGGGGTTTGATTTTCACAGACGGTGCCAAACTATTGCGTGCTAAAAAACTAGTTGTAGTAGAATAAAAGTTTACACCTTATCCTTGTTGTAAAATCCAGCACACACATAGATATTTGAAGAGTGAACAAGAAGCTCAAAAAATTTTACGTGAAAAAACTCAAAAGAGGAAAAATCAGGCTAGTAAAATCTTCCACTTATATCTCTGTTTGAACAAAGTTTAAGTTTTAGATAGCGGACTACATTGTATATAGAAAACTAACAATAGAATCTAGAATCAAGTAATAATAGCTATCACGGCGTGGTTAGATATGTGCTTGATTGTTGTAGCGGTTAGCGATGATAGTGAACAACGGCCGTACGGCGGTGGCGATGGTGATGATAGATGACCAAAGATAATTGTAGTGGCGGTGATAATAGCGGTGGTTAATGATAGCTGTCGATGGTGGTGGCGGCGATGGTGACCGGCGATAGTCGGCAGCGGCGGCTCGGTGGTGGCGACCGGCAACGATAGTCGGCGAAGCAGCGGCCGGCGATGGTCGGCGCGATAATTCAGCGGCGGCAAATCTGCATGGTCTGGCTGATTGATGATGACCGGCGATGGTTGATGGCAACGATGATCAATGGTGGTAGCGGCTAGCGATAGCGGCGGTGGTGGCTGATAACGGCGGCGGTGGTTTGCGGCGATGGCCAGTGGTTTTTCCGTCAGTGGTATCGATTATGCTTGGAGAATCTTCAAGCCTTATAACTCTCTCTTCTCTTTAGCTTGGGCTCCCTTCATGTAAAGAAGGCTATTTAAAATTAGAGGAATAACGTTCTTTATGTGAAAAATCAAACCACTTCATGGACGGCTGAAATGATTCTCTTGATCTTGATGTATTTTAAATATTTAAATGCTCAAATGAAGTCAGAATCAAGAGATCTTGAGCTTGTTAGATCCGGCTCGTCAAGACGCTCGATTTGATCATAAACACTCAATATTTAAAAACTATTTAGGGATTCAACTAATATCCCAAAGTTTCCAATGATATTTTAAGTGCTTGATTTGGGCTAGTTTCGACTTATGATCAGATTGCTTTCGACATCAAGATTTGTGCTTCGACTAGTAAAATTTTCAGTGTCATATCGATGTGAATAATTATCCCCTTTCATATTGGGGGCATATTTCTTGCTACTTATTAGTTTGTTTCCCTTAATTATTTTATTCTATTATGAAGTATGTATATCTATTCATAGTGCTTTATTGATTACTTAGATATAGTGTGATAATTACTGTCACATTAATAATTGCACAAATTCTTAAAATTTTAATACATTGTTTTAAGTGTTGAGAAATGCCCAATGTTTACCTATATCATTAAAATTTATATATTTTATAAAATTTATAAGATGTATACTTATGTGCATAATGCATGTTTGTCAATTAAATCCCTTTGAATAGTAGCTAATTGGTAGATGTCAAAAGCTAGTTAAGAGCATTTCATTATTCATTTACTTAGTTAACTAAGAAAGAACAACAATTTTTATTTCGATTTATAAGCGAATTGAACATGAATAATTCTTTGTTGATTATCTATATATATATATATATATATATATATATATATATATATATATATATATATATATATATATATATATATATATATATATTATATGAAAAGTAGTTAAAGATTTTGTTATGCAAAGATTGGCGAGGTTATCCTCCATCTTATGGATTTTTTTGGGATTATCGTTTATTCATTTATTGAATAATTCGGCAAACACGAACAATAAAATTTATTTGGAACGGTCAAACCCGAACAAAGCAATTTTCAAAATAGAACGAGAGTTGGCCTCAACTTCGACTTCGTTTACATTAAGTCCAACCAATGAAGAAGTAGTGATGACTCTGTTAAAATCATTGATTTTTTATGAAATTGATATTTACATTTTATTGATTTTGGAGTGTTGTGATAGATATATATATATATATACAACATGCTTGTAAGTTAACATTTTTTATATTTGAACACATATTATTGATTTGCATAAATAACTTTTTTTGTACTTTGTTATACAATAATAACTAAAAAATAATTTTTATAATTAAAAATCAATTATATCTTTATATATTGTTTACAACTGTTATAATATAATACCACATGATTATTCTTATATCTTTGACTGATCATGTTTATGTTTTGTGCCTTGTTGTATATATATTACTCAATAAAGTTTCACCTATTAGAATAACGTTTGAGGTGATAGTATATTTTTTGCAATACACTGCAAGTGTCATTTTGAGAATATTTTGATTGCGTTAAGAAATTTGTAGAAAGTTATATTTTTTGACTTGATCGATATGTGGTGTGTCAAAGATGTTGTCAGACTATTTTAAATTAAAAAAAAAGTTAATACTCATAATAGCTTCTTAGACAGCTGCTTCTTCTGTAGTAGCTCCATCATCGTATTTTTTATACTGCTCCAACTACCATAAATAGATCCTAAGTTTGTTTCTTATAAATTTACACCTGTTACTTTATAATTTTTATATTGTTACTTACACATCATCTAATGAAGAGCTTCTAGGCTTTTGTTTCAAGTATAGCATTGGAAGGTGATTAATGTTATGTATTTTAGTTTATTCTTGATGGCTTATTTCTTGGATAAGATATATAATGATTGAATTTTATTCTTAAAATGGTGTTTAAATTGAATGTTGTTATACTTAGATGCTCTAATAATCTTATTAATAAACACAAATGTTATTAACATCATGTTTATACTCATTAGAATTATTTCTAAATTTTAGCTTGCACCCTCATTTCTGTAATTTTTTTGCCGTTGTGCAGGGTGTTAAGACAATCTCTTAAACATATTTTTTATCCAATAGCTCTCCGTCACAACCATTTTAATTTTTAATTTTTTGTTCAGACATTTATACTGAGCGTTCTGATAAAAAATATTGATATCATGACATAATTTTTTCTCGCATAAAATTTATAAATATTTTAAAATTCTATTTAAGCTCAATAAATAAGCATCATCTATCAAAAGTAAATCTCGGAAGAATCACCCAACAGCGATGCAGACAGCCACTCTATCAGATCATGATGAAAGGTTAATGAAAATGCGCCAACCTCCCCCATTGGCACTGAATCCAACTTTTTTAGTGGCCTGATCGACCACCTTACCCTCTTATAATTATCCATTGAATCTCGTCACCACAATCAATCGAAGTGATATCTATCTAAACTAATTATGGCTTCTACCCTCTTCGTCTTACTTCTCTCCGTCATGGCCTCATCGTTGTCGCCACCGGTGGCGGTGGCTCAGAGCCTCCCACCAATAGTAAACGGTCTCTCCTACGCCTTCTACAAGTCGACCTGCCCAAAACTGGAGTCCATTGTTCGCAGTTTCCTTAAAAACCAGTTTGAGAAGGATATCGGACTCGCCGCTGGGCTTCTTCGCGTCCACTTCCATGACTGCTTCGTGCAGGGTTGCGACGGATCAGTGCTGCTTGACGGGTCGGCGAGCGGGCCGAGCGAGAAGGATGCGCCGCCGAATTTAACGCTGAGGCCGGAGGCTTTTAAGGCCATCAGTGAACTCCGCGCTCTGATCGATAAGGCATGTGGTCGTGTGGTCTCTTGCGCGGACGTCGTCGCTCTTGCTGCCCGCGACTCTGTCTTCCTGGTATATCTTTCTCGCTTAGACTTAATACTCTCTTTTGGCTGCTTATAAATAGGAAGAGTGACTAATTAATGATGTCTTGAAAAATTATTGAGGAATGGATAGAGTAACATATATAATCACACAAGATTTTAAGGTTTTTATTCCTCTCTCTCTCTCTCTCTCTCTCTCTCTCTCTCTTATTTTTCTCATAGTGTTAATACAACAAACAACAACAACAACAACAAGCCTTAATCCCACTAGGTGGGGTGTTTATGAATCCTTCTCTCCATTGTGTATTATGTGTCAAATTCTCATTTAATTCAAGTATACTAAGATCATTTTTTATACATCTTAACCAAGTCTTTTTAGGTTTATCTCTACCTTTCTTAACATAAGGCAAATCTAATGCATCTACTCTCCTAATGGTCATCATTGTAGACGCTTTATGTGGCCAAACCATCTAAGGTGACTCTCCCTAATCTTATCTACCGTTGGAGCTACTCCAACTTTTTCCCGAACATACTCATTATGCATTCTATCTCTAAGAGTAAAGCCACTCATCCACCTGAGCATCCTTATCTCTGTAACACTTAACTTAGTATTATGCTTCTCTTTTATTGGCCAACATTCGCACCATAAGTCATTGGTCTTACCACCATCTTATAAAATTTTTTTAAGTTTAAGTGGAACTTTTCTATCACATAATAGGCGGATGCATTCCTCCACTTCAACCATCCAACTTGAATTCTACTAATAACATCTCATCTATTTCACCATCATTTTGAACAATAGAGCCTAAATATTTGAATCTCACTCTTATTAATGACTTGATCACCTAAAGTCACAACTTACTAACTAAAATTATATTCCATATATTCGTTTTAGATCTACTTAAAACGAAAACCTTTACACTCTAAGTTGACCTCCATAATTCAAGTTTCTTTGGACTCCCTCTCTAGTCTTATCAACAAGAAGAATGTCATCGTAAAAGCATACACCAAGGTACATCTTCTTGTAAATGCCTCGTAAGAACATCCATAACTAAAGTAAAAGATAAGGGCTTAATGTTGATCCTTGATGTAATCCAAGAAATAAGAAAATATTTTGTCAATCCTCCTTGTGTTTGGACACAAGTAATAACTCTAGTATACATATCCTTAATGACTTGAATATAACCAATATTAACTCCTTTCTGTTCTAGAACTCTCCATAGAACATCTCTTGAGACTTTATCATAAGCTTTCTCTAAATCAATAAATATCATATGTAGATCCTTCTTACTTTCTCTATGCTTCTCCATCAAACCTCTTAACAAATGTATAACATCCATAGTAGATCTACGGCATGAAACCAAGCGATTGTGAGAAACATTTATATCATCGTAACTATGCTCAATTACTCTCTCCCATAATTTTAATGTATGACACATTAACTTAATTCCTCTATAATTTGCACACTCTTGTGCATCACATTTATTCTTAATATATAAACCAACAAACTCTTTCTCCACTCATATAGCATCTTTTAGTCTTTAAAAAAACATTAAAAGATTTGTAAGCCAAGAAATTCCTTGATCTCTCTAAACATTTTCACACACTATATTGGAATATTATCGGTCCTCTTGCTTTTCCACATTTCATTTTCTTTAAAGCTTCACTAACTTGATTTACTAATCTGACGATAAAATGAAATTCTCTATTTTTTGTTTAGGGTATTAAGGTTGCTAAAATCAATCGTACTTTCAGATCCTTCATTGAAAAGTTTATCAAAATATCTCATCCACCTATTTTCAATATCTTTTTCTAAGAAAAGTACTTTATTATTTTCATCCTTAATACCTCTCACTTGAACTATGTCTTTACTTCTCCTATCTATTTGGTTGGCTAACTTATACATACATCTTTCACCTTCTTTGGTATCTAATCTATTGTATAAATCACTAAAAGCTAATTTTTTGCATCATATATTGCTTTCTTAGAATCTCTACAGCCATTTTATATCTTTCCCAATTCTCAGAGTTTTATCTAAACCAAGTTTTATAACAATGTTTCTTATTTCTTATCTTTTCTTGCACTCGACTCCACCACCAACTATTCTTATTAAAAGAAGCTTTTCCTTTTGATTCTCCAAGCACATCTTTAGCTTGCTTAATTTCACTTGATATTTTTCCCACATAATGTTAGCTTCCTTATGAACATCCCAAATTCTAATTTCTTGTAGCTTGCTCTTAAAATAGTTTTATTTATATTCTTTAAGTGTCCCCATCTAATCCTAGGACAATAATTTAGTTTATTTTTCTCTTACAACCTTTCATCTTAAAATCTAAAAATAATAGATGTTGGGTACTTAAAATTTCACTTAGAATGACCTTACAATCTTTACAATCTAAACGATCTATTTTTCTTATCAAAAATAATAAATCGTGTTTTACTAGATCCATTTTTATAAGTAATAATATGTTCATCTCTTTTCTTAAATAAAGTGTTAGCAACTAAAATCATAAAAAGGCAAAATCTAATATAGTCCACCTTCTTCATTCACTCCAAATCCATAACCACCATGAATACTTTTAAAATCTTCACTCTACCAACATGTCCATTTAAATCTCCCCAATAAATATTTTTTTTCAAGAGATATCTTTTGTATTAGTCCCTCTAATTCATTCCAAATTTTTCTTTTGAGCTTACCTCCAAACCTACTTGAGGAGCATAGACACTTATAACATTGATAATCTTAGTATCAACAATAATCTTTAAAGCTATAATTCTCATAGTGTTAATTCACAACAAAATTATACATTCATTATAAGTTATATATTATATACATTATATAGTACTATAATATATATATATATATATATATATATATATATATATATATATATATATATATATATATATATATATATATATATATATATATATATTCAGTTAAAATAGTTCACTATATATTTTAAATTACAAAGTTTCTCTCTTATCTTTTGTTGGAGAAAGTGAGATTACAAACTAGATTATTAAAACAATAATAATATGAAAAAAAATAAATAAACTTCAAAGCTCTTTAGTGATAGTCAGTAATTGATGCCGATAATTGTTAGCATCAATCTTTCTTTATAATTTTAAATAAAGCTCTGCTCAATCTCTCTCTTCAAGGTAATAATGAAGATATATTTATAGTGTTTTTGAATTGAGCATTTTGATAATTTTAGCCTATATCTCAAAATACTCAATCAAATAATTTTTTATCGATTTTTTATCATAAATCTTTCTTTTAACATTTAAGTATCATAATAATCATAAAATTGAGTGATGGAGGATTAAACTATTTGATTTGATTATAAATATGTTATATTTGAATATCATTTAATTATTCAAATAATAATTTAAAACTTCGATTATAATTTGAGACTTAATTATAAACATGCTATGTTTTAAACTAAGCTGAGCTCAATTCTCTCTCTTCAATGTAATAATGAGGGCATACTTATAGTGTATTTGAAATGAGCATTCTAATTATTTTAGCCCAAATCTCAAAACATTCCATAAAATGATCTTTCTAGATTTCTTTGATTGTAAATCTTTCTTTTAACATTTAAGTAGCATAATGATATCAAAATTGAGTGATCTAGGCTCGTTGCTTTGATTTGATAATAAACATGCTATATTTAAAGATCATTCAATTTTCAAATAATACTTTAAAGCTTCTAATATATTTTGAGACTTAATTTGAGCTCATTGGATTCAAATTTATTTACTCTTAGGGGTTGTTTGGTTACTGCATTTGGAATCGTGTAAAATAAATTATGTAAAATGATTACTTCTATTTGTTTGGTTGAAAGTTTTACAAATTCATGACTTTATTTTTTACATTTGGTTGAAAAATGTAATGTAAAATAATCTAAAGGATTTGGCGTCAATGATGGCGGCAATGGCGAGCGGCAGCCGGCAAGTGGGGCCGGGTGGTTACGGTCGGCGGTGTCCCGGTGTAGCGGCCAATGGCTGGCCGGCGGCGAAAGCGCGGTGGCGGCAGCGGCGGTGCCGCATCACTAGATGGCCGGTTTAAATCAGCGAATTATAAATATTTCTAATGTATTTGGAATACATTACATTACATTGAAATTTTACTTTACTTGCAACCAAACACCCAAAAAGTATAAATGCGTGCATTTGTAATGTAGTGCACTCCAAATGCATGCAACCAAACACTTAGAGTAGATGGGATCAATTTATTGAGATATTCAATTTTACTATGAATCTATTAAAATTGATACTCAGATCACTCAAATTTAACTTTAGAAAATTCTACAAAATATATTATCTTAAGATTTGTGATATATTTTTACATGATATATCAATCACCATTATTAAAAACATGTAAACCTATAATAGGAGGATTTATATACATAAATCTCAAAATTTAATATTGTCGCATGCTAGAAAACCAGTTGTGATAGAGTGAAAGTTTACGCCTTAGCCTTGTTATGAAATCCAGCACACACATAGGTATTTAAAGAGTGAACAAGAAAACTCCAGAATTTTAATATGAAAAATCTCGAAAAGAGGGAAAAACCACAAGGCATAGCCCAGTAAAAATCATCAATTATGTATCTGTTTCAGAGTACAAAATCTTCCCGATAATGGGATTACAGAATTGTATATGAGAAAGGAACAAAAACTATGTAGTGGCATGGTTGTAAATTCTTAGTGGTAGTAAAATGATGGTGAACTATGGGGAACATGGTACGATGAAGGTCGTCATGATAGAAGAGTGCGGCGGTGAGGATCGTGATCGGCGGCGGCGGTGGTTGGCAAGTCAGTGGTAGCGATTGTCTTTGGCGGGGATCTTCAAGCTTTAGAGCTCTCCCCTCCCTCTTCCTTTGGCCTCCCCTCATATGAGGAATGAGGGGTTGTTTATAGATTGGAGGAGTGACGTCTCTGTAAATACATGCAAAACTCGTAACACTCCACTACATCGGACGGCTCATGATGATTCCCTTGATCATATGAGGTATTTTGTGTATTTAAATGCTCAAATGAAGTTAGAATTATGAGATCTTAGTCTCGTTAGATCCGGCTCGTCGGCCTTCGATTTATAAACACTTCATGTTTGAGAGTTATTTAGGGATTTAATCCTAGAGTTTTGAGGATATTTTAAGTGCTTGATCTCGACCTTTCAACTTGGATCGCTTGCTTTTAGCATCAAGATTCGTGCTTTGATTAGTAGTATTTTAAGTATCATATCGGTTCTATTTTTTGGATGACATTATCTCAATTCAAAATATATATATATCAAATACTTGAAAATAACAAATTCTTCAATGAAATTTGAGGGTCCATTAACCACACATTTTGAGAAACAGTCTTCATGGTAGCACAAGATTATGACTATGACGGATGTAGAATAAGATATGTGTAGGTATCTTGAGTGCGAATTTGGTTCTGAACCCATGAATGAGCGGGCACTTTGAGTGCTGGTGCCGTGGCGCATGCGCGCCAGTTAATGAAGACGCGCCTTCATATTCATGGGCTTCAGCGACCGTCAGGCATGAAGGCAAACATGGCGGCGTCGCGTGCGGGTTAGCGGATGAACAATGAGCCTCGGTGGTCAGCGGAGCAGACCGAGTCGGTCTGACGGGCTGAGTCGGGCGATCCAGCGGCCAATCAGCGCGTTGTAGCTTCGGGTTACCTCGGTAGTTATGAGCAGCATGCGTGGCGTGGATTAGCGCGACAGCTGAACGCTACCGGGCCAGGCAAGCCACAGCAGCACCGCGTTAGTAGTGCCGCAAGAAAAGTCCATTTCGCCGTTTGGCTCGTTCGCCGTTTTAAACAATTTTGGGATTTTGTGATTTTGATATTTTGCCCCATAGAGGTCTATAAAACCCAGGGCCAAAGGAGAAGACACATTCTCTTCTTCTTAAGAGAAGGTCGTTTGGAGGCGATTAGGGCCCATAGTTCAGAGCTCGATTTCCCTCAAAAGAGGCGTTGCGCCGCACCATCGAATTTGAGGCGATCAAGGCCATAGTTCATGAGGCTCCGGTTCCCATGAAAGAGGCATTGACGCCGCACCGAGGTTTAGAGGCGATCAAGACCCGTAGTTCATCTGGAGGCTCGATTTTCCCTCGAAGAGGCGTTGGCTATGGGACCGGAGGGTTTGGCGATCAAGGCCCGTAGTTCATACAGCGAGACTCCGGTTTTCCCTTGAAAGAGGTGCGCCATTGTCGGACCGCCGGGTTTGGAAATTCAGGCCGTAGTTCATGGAGAGCTCCGTTTTTCTCGAAAGAAGCGTTCGCCTGTCGACCACCGGGTTTTAGGCGATCAAGGCCGTAGTTCATATGGCGAGCTCGTTTTCCCGAAAGATGCATTGGCGCCTTGTCGCGACCGTTTGGCGGCGATCAAGACGTGGTCATCTACGGCTCCATTTTCTCGAAAGGCGTTGACTACCGACCGGCCGGGTTTGGAAGCGATCAAGGTCGGTATATATGTCTATACAACTTTCCTTGAAAGAGACATCAACTACTCGTCGGACCGTCAGGTTCAGCGATCATCGGCGATAACGGAGACAGGTTGAGCGATGCGATGGTGGTGGCGATAGTGGTCGTGAATGATAGATTTACCGGCGAATTGCCTGATGGTAAGCGGCAGTATTCGGCAAGATTAGCGCAATTAGCGGCAGTAGTCGATGGTAACCATCGTCGTTAAATTCATGAGATGACCGATAGTGGTAACCGATGAAGATCCGGCGATAGTGCGATAATAAATCTGATGTCCATGTAGCCGCTATAAAATGGTTAGCGGCAGCAGAGACCAGCAGCGGCTCAGCGCAGCAATGAAATCAGCTGCGGCGTCGATGTCAGCGAGATAGCCGTAACTGTAATTAACCGGCGAAATAAGCGTCGAATGCGGTGCCAGCGATAGTAATGGTGATAAACAACAGTGGTTAGCGCCGAATGGTCAGCAGCAAATAGCAGCTAATCTGGTAAGATTAAGTCAGTAGTCAGCCAGATAATAAACGATGAAATGGTAGTACCGGCGATATCGCAATGATGTCAACAAAGTAGTAAGCGGCGGACCGGTTAGATGGTGGCAGCTGGTTGCGGCAACATGCGATGGCATAGCCGTGGTAATAATCAGTAGGAGATAATAGGGAGGATGTGGAGTACGGCGACAATTATCAGCGATAATAATCGTGGTAATAAGCGATAGTATCAACAGCGGTAATAAACGATAATTAGTTAGCGGACAGTGGTCAGTGGCATAGCCAGTAATGGTGATAATTAGCGATTAAGTATGGTGAAGGATGCAAATTATAATTAGCCGGCGATTACCGGCGATAGCAGTGGCCGGCAATTAATGATGAAAAGAAGATTTTTTACATAGATTGTTTGTCGAGTGTGACTTCGATGCGTTAACGGCGTTAACTGTGGAAGAGGTTGAATTAATCGAGGATTTTGACCCATCAAGGTTGTTTGTCGAGTGTTACCGATTACGTTAACTGTGGAGGAGGTGGAAGTCCAACAATGATCTTTTGACCTATCCTAGGTTGTTTGTCAGAGTGTGACTCGATGGCGTTAACCTGTATGGAAGAGGTTGAATTGAATCCGCTGAGGATTTTGACCCATCCGAGGTTATTTATCAAAGCTCGATGATGTTAACCTGTGTGGAGGAGGTAGTGGGAAGTCCACCAAGGACCTTTTGGCCTATCCTAGGTTGTTTGTCAGAGTGTGACTCGATGGCGTTAACCTGTATGGAAGAGGTTGAATTGAACGGCGAGAATTTTGACCCATAGGTTATTTATCGAGCAGATGATCTTGCGTATGAAAGAGGTTGAATTGAATCGAGGATTTTGACTATTCGAGGTTGTTTTGAGTGTAACTCAATCGCTAACTGTATGGAAGAGGTTGAATTGAATCCGGAGGATTTTGACCCATCCGAGGTTGTTTATCCTTACGGTGGCGTTAACAGTGTAGAAGAGGTTGAATTATCCTAAGGATTTTGACCTATCCAGGTTGTTTGTCGAGTGTGACTCAATGGCTAACTTGTATGGAAGAGGTTGAATTGAATCCACGAGATTTTGACCATCAGGTTGTTATCGAGTGTTAAGATGGCGCGTTAACATGTGTGGAGAAGGCTGTGGGAAGTCTACCAAGGACCTTTTGACCTATCCTAGGTTGTTTGTCAGAGTCTTTGCTCGATGACATTAACTTATGTGGAAGAGGTTGAATTAAATCCGCTGAGGATTTTTGACCTATCAAGGTTGTTTGTCAGGGTGTTACCCGATGACGTTAACCTGTATGGAAGAGGTCAATTGAATAGGATTTTTGACCTATCCAGGGTTGTTTGTCGGTGTTGCATGGCGTGCTGTATGGATGAGGTCGAATTGAATCCGTTGAGAATTTTTGACCTATCCGAGATTATTTGTCAGGGTTTTACTTGATGACGTTAACCTGTGTGGATGAGGTCGAATTGAATCTGCTGAGAATTTTTGACCTATCCGAGGTTGTTTGTCGAGGGTTAGATGGCGTTAACGTATGGAAGACCTTTTGACCTATCCTAGGTTGTTTGTCAGAGTCTTTGCTTAATGACATTAACCTGTATGAAAGAGGTCGAATCAAAACATCCATTTGTGGTTGTAGCCAAAGTTGCTTCTTAACATTGGTATTATTTTTCCATGAGTATGATTGGAAAATCATAATTTGCAAAGTTATATCTCTTCTCAATGTTGAATATCCTCCAACTTTGACTTGTTTCTTGTGATGGTAATCGATTAGATGCTTAACATGGGCAATCTTACGGGATTAAGAGTTGCCCCAGTTTCGACAAAATCAAGAAATGAAGTTTGATGAACTTCATTCTTCTTCGCTCAAAGCTTGAAATGCTCCACCTCGATGATGGTTTTGATCTTGTTGAAAAACTCGGTCGCCATACAAGATAAAATAATGTGAATCAATTTCCCACATATGACGCTAAACTGTTGCGTGCTAGAAAACCAGTTGTGGCAGAGTGAAAGTTTACACCTTAGCCTTGTTATAAAATCCACACACCGTATTTAAAGGAAAACTCCAGATTTTAAGCGTGAAAAATCTCAAAAGGGAAAAATACGGCTAGGTAAAACCTCGTCGAAAAGAGTACAAAATCTTCCAGATAATGGGATTACATAATTGTATATGAGAAAAAAACAGTATGTAGTGTGGTTAGATTATAGATTGTTAGTGGTAGTAGATGATGGTGAGCTTGTAATGATGAAGGTCGTCATGATAGACGATAGAGATTGGCGAGGATCGGCGGCACGGTGGTTGGCACCGTCAGTGGGCGATTGTGCTTGGAGGATCTTCAAGCTTTAGAGTTCTCTCCTCCTCTTCCTTTGGCCTCCTCATATGAGGAATGAGGAATTTTATAGATTGAGGAGTGGCGTCTCGTAAATACATGCAAAACCCGTACCACTCCATACATGGACTGACTCATGATGATTCCCTTGATCATATGATGTATTTTGTGTATTTGAATGCTCAAATGAAGTCAGAATTATGAGATCTTAGCCATGTTAGATCTGGCTCGTTGAGACGCTCGATTTGACTATAAACACTCCATGTTTGGGAGTTATTTAGGTATTTAAGTGACATCCTAGAATTTTTAAGGATATTTTAAGTGCTTGATTTGAGGTTTACGGATCGCTTACTTTTTAGATTTGTGTTTTTAATAGTATTTTAAGTATTATATCAAATATATTATATATTTAACATCTAAATTTTAAATATTTAATAAATTGCATTTCTCACCTTGTAGTTGGTGCAGTGAGATCTTATAGTCCAATGCGGTGGTGCACTTTTAAATTATGCTAAATTTTAGTTTATATTGACCTTCATCTATTTCTAATAATATAGATAAAAATGTATTTATACGTTACAAATTCTTAATCCTGCACTTTAGCTAATCAACAAAAGTTGTTTTTATTTAACCTTAAAAAAGAAAAATTTGCATACATACCAAATAATTTATATATATTTATATATCTATCACTAAAAATTCAATATTTTCATTTATATTACATTTTTGGGAAATTTATATATTTCATACTCAAATTTGAATATTTACAAAACTAGCATTTTTCCTATGAAAAAAGGTGCATTTCACTTGGAAAAAATAACCAGGTGGTATTTTTGATGTAATAATTAAGATTTAAGTGTTATTTAAGTAAAAATTAAAGTTTATGTGTGAAATATATAAATGCATAAGAATTGAGTGGTATGTATGTAAATCCCCCTTTATTTTTTATATATGAAAGGGTATATTCATTTTTAAAAGAAAATTAATAATAGTATTTTAAATATGATTGTAAGGATTTGAATATTATGCCTATAAATTTCAATCTTTAGATATTAAATATGTAAATATATAAAAATTATATAATATATATGTAAATATCTCTTTAAAAAATTATACTAATTGTAATTATTTATTATTATTAAATTATATTACATTTAATTTTTTTTCTCAAATGAAAGACATAAATCATATATGAGCAACATTTTACAAGTGACTAGAAAATAATTCACAAAATAGAAACATTTTAGTTGAACTAAACTAGAAAAAAATTGAATATCTTTAATTAATATTTTTCTATGCTATTCCATATAGATTATACAACACTAAATGATTTTTTTGAAAGATTTACATGCATATCACATAATTTTATATATTTATATATGAAAAATTAAAATTTATTATTTATATTTATGACATTCTATCTGTATGAATATGTGTATTAATTTTAAGAAAAAAATGATAATATTTTTATGATAATATTAAAGATTTGAGAATCAAGTATATAAATATTAAATTTTAGATATTATATATATATATATATATATATATATATATATATATATATATAAAAAAAATTATGTGATTTGTACTTCAATGTTTTTTGGAAAAATTAATTAAAATAAAAATTAAACTACGCAAATAAAATTCGCCATTTTATCTAACAAAATCCGTTCCTCTCCTTTGCAGTCCGGCGGTCCCAAGTATAAAATCCTCTCGGCCGCCGCGACTCCATTTCACTCGTAACGCTACACTCGCCAGCCTGCCATCCCCAACCTTCAACATCTCCACCATTCTCCCTATCCTCTCTCGCATCAACCTCGACGAGGCCGACCTCGTAGCCCTCTCCGGAGGCCACACCATCGGCCGCAGCCACTGCTCCTCCTTCTCGAACCGTATCTTTCCCTCGCGCGACCCCACCATGAACCAAGCCTTCTTCGACCATCTCCGGTTCACCTGTCCGACCTCCAATTCCACCAACACCACCCTCGACTCGTAGCCCTAACGTCTTCGACAATAAGTACTATGTTGATCTTGTGAACAGGGAAGGGCTGTTTACTTCAGATGAAGATCTGTTCATGGACTCGAAAACTAAGTCGACGGTGGAGGCTTTCGCAAGGAATCAGTCGTTGTTCTTTGAGAAATTTGTGTTTTCCTTGGTGAAGATGGGGCAGCTCGGTGTGCTTACAGGTGGGAAGGGGGAGATAAGGGATAATTGTTCGGCAATAAATGGTGGGAAGGTCGCCATGTGGCGCGCGGTGGAGGAGAATAGTGATACTGCTCTTTATGCAGTGGTGGAATTTTAATGCTTATGTTGAAGAGCCCAGTGGCGGTATTTTAGTATTATTTGAATATTTAATGCTTTTGGTCGTTGAATGCTTATTACTTTTGAACTGTCGACTGCTTCTTAGTTCTTAACTATTTATTTGTCATTTTTGGAGGAGGCACTTTTCATTTTAAATATTTAGATTTATCTATTTCTTTACTAAAATTTTGATGAAAAACTGATAATCTGTCTTTATCTATTTCTAGTGAAATAGAACATGCATAGTTTGAAGGTTTAAAATATAATTTATTAATTTTGAGAAGTTGATTTTAACTTATTTAGATCTCCTATCTAAAATTATTTTTATAT
>JAKCPB010001130.1:0-59226 GCA_021442155.1 Cymbidium sinense | reverse complement strand
AGTCATTAGTTTTTAGTTTTAGTTAGTTTTTTATTTATTTATTAGTTATTATTATTATTATTATTTAATTATTAGTTTATTAGTTTATTATTAGTTATTATTATTTATTAGTAGTTATTTGTTTTATTAGTTAGTTATTAATTTAGTTTATTAGTTAGTTATTATTATTAGTTTTTAGTTAGTTAGTTAGTTATTATTTGTTATTATTAGTTAGTTTTTATTATTAGTTTTTATTTTTTATTAGTTTTTTGGTTATTTAGTTTAATATTAGTTAGTTATTAGTTTTAGTTTATTACTTTTTTTATTAGTTAATTTACCGATTAGTTAGTTATTAGTTATTTATTTTATTATTAGTTATTAGTTGTTAGTTTAGTTTACTATTATTATTAATTTTAGGTTTAGGTTTATTAGATTTTTAGTTATTAGTTTGATTAGTTTGTATTATTAGTTATTAGTTTATTAGTTTTTGTTTTTATTAGTTAGTTATTATTATTATTTTTTATTAGTTTAGTTATTTTATTATTTGTTTTTTAGTTTAGTTATTAGTTATTAGTTTATTTAGTTTTTATTTGTTTTATTATTAGTTTATTAGTTTAATTATTATTAGTTAATTTTAGTTTATTAGTTATTAGGTTTAGTTTTTAATTTAGTTAGTTTATTTGTTGGTTTATTATTTTTGTTTTTAATTAGTTATTTAGTTATTATTATTAGTTAATAGGTTAGTTATTATTAGTTTTGTTATTTATTTATTTATTATTATTAGTTATTATTAGTTAGTTAGTTTTTACTAGTTTTTTAAGTTTTATTAGTTATTAATTTTATTTTAGTTATTATGTTTTAGTTTATTAGTTTAGGTTTAGTTTGTGTTTTATTAGTTTTATTATTAGTTATTTAGTTAGTTATTAGTTTTATTAGATTTATTAATTATTATTATTTTATTAGTTTAGTTATTATTATTATTTAGTTATTATTATTATTAGTTTTTAGTTAGTTATTTAGTTAATTATTATTTGTTAATTATTAGTTTATTAGTTTAGTTATTATTAGTTAGTTAGTTATTAGTTTATTAGGTTATTAGTTTAGTTTTTAGGTTTATTATTAGTTTATTATTAGTTTTTATTAGTTAGTTTATTAGTTTTTAGTTTAATTAGCAGTTAGTTTATTAGTTTATTAGTTTTATTAGTTTTACTTATTAGTTTAGTTTTATTAGTTTTATTTAGTTATTAGTTTATTAGTTTTTCTTAGTTAGTTAATTTATTCGTTTATTAGTTTAGTTTATTATTAGTTTAGTTAGCTATTAGTTATTAGGTTTAATTATTATTAGTTAGTTATTTAATTAGTTTTAGTTTAGTTATTAGGTTTAGTTTAGTTATTAGTTATTATTATTATTAATTTTATTTAGTTAGTTATTAGTTAGTTTTAGTTTTTTAGTTATTAGTTATTAGTTTGTTTATTTAGTTATTAGTTAGTTATTAGTTTTAGTTTTTTAGTTTAGTTAATTAGTTTTTTAGTTTAGTTATTAGTTAGTTAGTTAATTTTTTAGTTTATTAGTTAGGTTATTTTGTTAGTTAGTTTTATTAGTTTTAGTTAGTTGTATTAGGTTATTAGGTTTAGTTATTATTTTATTAGTTATTAGTTTAGTTTAGTAATTAGTAAGTACTTTATTAGTTTTTATTAGTTAGTTATTAGTTAGTTAGTTTAGTTTATAGGTTTAGTTTAGTTCTTTTTTATTAATTATTAGTTATTGGATCTTATTTAGATTTTATTATTTATTTAGTTTATTAGTTTTTAGTTAGTTTAGTTTTAGTTATTATTATTATTAGTTTTATTTATTAATTTATTTAGTTAGTTATTAGTTTAGTTAATAGTTTTAGTTTTTATTAGGTTATTATTAGTTTTATTATTAGTTTAGTTAGTTTAGTTAATTTTATTATTAGTTATTATTATTAGTTATTAGTCATTATTATTAGTTAGTTTTTGGTTTTATTATTAGTTTTTAGTTATTATTATTATTAGTTTTTTATTAGTTTATTATTATTAGTTAGTTTTATTAGTAATTTAGTTTAGTTATTTTAGTTAGTTATTTAGTTTTATTAGTTATTATTAGTTAGTTTTAGTTTTAGTTTAGTTTAGTTAGTTATTTAGTTATTAGTTTTAGTTTTAGTTATTTTATTATTTAGTTATTAGTTAGTTATTTGTTTATTTTATTAATTTATTATTTATTAGTTTTTTTAGTTAGTTTTTTAGTTATTATTAGTTTATTAGTTTGTTAGTTATTATTAGTTTCATTTGTTTAGTTAGTTAGTTAAGTTCAGTTATTAGTTTATTAGTTTTATTAGTTAGTTTTATTAATTTTTAGTTTATTAGTTATTATTAGTTAAGTTATTAGTTTTTTTATTAGTTTTATTATTAGTTAGTTATTATTATTAGTTAGGTTATTTTATTAGCTATTAGTTTTAGTTTAGTTATTTAATTATTAGTTTTAGGTTTCTATTATTAATTAGTTATTTTGTTATTTATTAGTTTTATTATTTAGTTTATTATTTTAGTTTATTAGTTATTAGTTTTAGTCCATTAGTTTACTTTATTAATTTTTAGTAATTAGTTTTAGTTATTAGGTTTTAGTTATTAGTTTTATTAATTTTTTTATATTATTGTTAGTTAGTTAGTTTTATTTTATTAGTTTAGTTACTTAGTTTTCTTATTATTTGTTGGTTAGTTTCATTTTATTTGGTTTAGTTATTGATTGTGTTAGTTTATTATTATTATTATTATTATTATTATTTATTATGTAGTTTTTATTAATTATTAGTTATTAGTTTAGTTATTTAATTATTATTTTAGTTTTAGTTAGTTAGTTAGTTTTAGTTATTAGTTCTTTAGGTTTTATTAGTTTAGTTTTTAATTATTCATTAGTTAGGTTAGTTATTTTTTATTTTAGTTATTAATTATTATTAGTTAGTTAGTTATTATTTGTTTTAGTTTATTAGTTGTTAGTTTTTTTAGTTATTAGTTTAGTTATTAGTTAGGTTATTATTTAGTTATTATGTAGTTATTAGTTATTAGTTTTATAAGTTATTTATTAATTAGTTAGTTATTAGTTATTATTATTAGTTTATTAGTTTATTATTAGTTATTAGTTATTAGTTTAGTTAGTTTTAGTTATTATTATTTATTAGTTTTTGTTAATAGTTATTAGTTTAGTTATTTAGTTTGTTTTATTACTTTAGTTTTTTAGTTTATTAGTTATTTAGTTAGTTTTATTATTAGGTTTATTTTTTATTTATTAGTTTTTTATTAGTTATTTATTTTATTAGTTTAGTTATTTATTATTATTTTAGTTAGTTATTGTATTAGTTAATAGTTAGTTATTTAGTTAAGTTATTAGTTTTAGTTATTAGTTATTATTTATTATTTAGTTTTTATTAGTTTTATTATTTATTTATTTATTTCTTAGTTTATTATTATAAGGTTTATTAGTTATTAGTTAGTTAGTTATTATTAGTTACTTATTAGTTTATTAGTTTAGTTATTAGTTATTAGTTTTAGTTTTTATTAGTTAGTTATTACTTAGTTATTAGTTTAGTTATTATTTAGGTATTGTTAATTTTAAGTTTTTATTTGGTATTAGCTAGCTTTATTATTTATAGTTATTTTTATTTACTTTTATTATTTACTATTAGTTAGTTAGTTAGTTATTTTATTTAGTTTTATTAGTTATTACTTTCTAGTTATTATTATTAGTTTTTTAGTTTATTTTATATGTTAATTATTAGTTATTAGTTTAGTTATTATTAATTAGTTAGTTTTAGTTTAGTTTCGTTATTTATTATTAGTTTTTAGTTTTTTTATTAGTTAGTTTAGTTTTGTTATTAGTTATTAGTTAGTTAATTTTATTATTTTAGTTTTTTAGTTATTAGTTATTAGTTCTTATTAGTTATTATTTTATTATTAGTTATTATTTTTAAGTCATTAGTTATTTAGTTTAGTTTTTATTTATTATTTATTAATTTAGTTTACTAGTTTATTATTATTACTATTAGTTTTAGTTATTAGTTTAATTATTTATTGTTTTATTAGTTATTAGTTAGTTTAGTTTTTTATTTGTTAGTTTATTTAGTTATTATTTAGTTTAGTTATTTATTATTAGTTATTATTAGTTATTAGTTATTATTAGTTATTAGTTTATTAGTTATGTAGTTTATTAGTTTATTTATTATTTATTTTAGTTATTATTAGTTATTAGTTATTAGTTTAATTAGTTTAGTTATTTTATTATTAGTTATTATTATTATTATTAGTTATTATTTTATTAGTTTTAGTTATCCATTTTTTAGTTATTTAATTATTTTATTAATTTAGTTAGTTTAGCTATTATTATTATTTAGTTTATTAGTTTTAGTTATTAGTTATTAGTTATTAGTTATTAGTTTATTAGTTATTATTAGTTATTAGTTTTTTTATTTAGTTATTTAGTTTTATTATTAGTGATTAGTTTATTTGTTTTAGTAAATTTTATTAGTTATTTATTTATTATTATTATTTAGTTATTAGTTAGTTTTTATTTAGTTGTTAGTTTAGTTATTTATTAGTTAGTTTTAGTTATTGTTTGCTTTAGTTTAGTTTCTTAGTATTTTTATTTAGTTATTATTACTAGTTTTATTATTTATTATTATTATTTATTAGTTGTTAGTTTATTATTATTTTGTTAGTTATTAGTTTATTATTATTAGTTAATATATTAGTTATTATTAGTTATTAGTTTAGTTATTATTTAGTTATTCTTAGTTTAGTTATTTAGTTATTTACTAGTTAGTCTAGTTTATTAGTTAGTTATTAGTTTTGTTATTTATTTTTAGTTTTATTAGTTTTTATTAGATATTTATTAGTTAGTTAGTTTATTATTAGTTTATTTATTTATTTATTTAGTTATTAGTTTAGTTATTTTATTATTTATTATTAATTTATTAGTTTTATTAGTTTTATTAATTTTTACCTAGTTAGTTAGATTTTTAGGTGTATTTTAGTTATTATTACATATTAGTTATTATTAGTTTAGTTATTATTATAAGTTATTTGTTTATTAGTTTATTAATTAGTTATTAATTTAGTTAGTTTATTATTAGTTTAGTTTTATTTTTTTAGTTATTTATTTAGTTTTTATTAGTTATTAGTTTAGTTATTATTATTATTTTAATTATTAGTTTTTTAGTTTTAGTTTTATTCATTTATTATTATTAGTTAGGTTTAGTTTTATTAGTTTATTATTAGTTTGTTTTTAGTTTTAGTTTGTTTTAGTAAGTTATTAGTTTTAGTTATTAGTTTTGTTTTGTTTTGTAGTTATTAGTTTTGTTTTATTAAAAGTTAGTTATTAGTTTTTAGTTATGTTTATTAGCTTTATTTAGTTATTAGTTAGTTAGTTAGCTTATTATTTATTTAGTTATTAGTTATTTGGTTTTAGTTTTATTAGTTAGTTTAGTTTAGTTATTAGGATTTAGTTTTTTAGGTTATTATGTTTTATTAGTTTTTAATAGTTAGTTAGTTTTATTAGTTTAGTTTGGTTTTTTTTACTAATTTTATTAGTTTAGTCAGTTAGTTTAGTTTAGTTTATAGTATAGTTTTAGTTTTTATTATTAGTTTTAGTTATTAGTTATTTAGTTCTGTTAGTTTTTATTAGTTATTATGTTTAGTTTTACTAGTTTTATTTAGTTAGTTTAATTAGTTATTAGTTTAGACAGTTTATTTTATTAGTTAATTATTTAGTTATTTATTATTAGTTATTATTAGTTATTAGGTTTTATGTATTATTATTTTAGTGTTATTAGTTTTATTATTAGTTTATCAAGTTTATTTTTTATTAGTTATTTAGTTTTTTAGTTATTAGTTTCTTAAGTAGTTTTTAGTTAGTTTTATTTGTTTTTAGTTATTAGTTATTAGTTAATTTTTATTAGTTTTATTATTAATGTATTTATTTATTAGTATATTATTATAAGGTTTATTAATTAGTTATTTATTATTAGTTACTTATTAATTTATTATTAATTTATTAGTTTAGTTATTAGTTATTAGTTTTTTAGTTTTTATTAGTTTATTAGTTTAGTTATTTGTTATTAGTTATTAGTTTTTATTAGTTAGTTATTACTTAATTATTAGTTTAGTTATTATTTAGGTATAGTTAGTTTTAGTTATTAGTTAATTTTAAGTTTTTATTTGTTATTAGTTAATTTTATTATTTATTATTATTATTTATTTGTTTATTTATTTTTATTATTTATTATTAGTTAGTTAGTTAGTTATTTTATTTAATTTTATTAGTTATTACTTTCTAATTATTATTAGTTATTAGTTTAGTTATTATTAGTTAGTTAATTTTAGTTTAGTTAGTTATTTATTATTAGTTTTTAGTTTTTGTATTATTAGTTAGTTTAGTTTAGTTATTAGTTATTAGTTAGTTAGTTTATTATTTTAGTTTTTAAGTTATTAGTTATTAATTATTGTTAGTTCTTATTTTATTATTAGTTATTATTTTTTAGCTATTAGTTATTTAGTATAGTTTTTATTTATTATTTTATTAGTTTACTTTATTAGTATAATAGATTATTTAGTTTTAATTAGTTATTAATTATTAGTTTTCTATAATTATTATTAGTTTTAGTTATTTATTAGTTTTATTAGTTATTAGTTATTTTAGTTTGTATTTATTAGTTTATTTAGTTATTATTTTGTTTAGTTATTTAGTATACGTTATTATTAGTAATTAGTTTATTAGTTTTTTAGTTTAGTTATTATTATTATTAGTTGAGTTAGTTATTTAGTTATTAGTTAAGTTTTTAGTTTATTAGATTTCATTAGTTATTTATTTATTTAGTTATTATAAGTTAATAGTTATTTAGTTTTTAGTTAGTTATTAGATTTAGTTATTAGTTATTTTAGTTAATTAATTTATTTAGTTATATTTGTTTTTAGTTATTTAGTTTATTATTATTACTTATTATTAGTTATTATTTATTAATTAGTTAGTTTATTAGTTATTTATTAATTATTAGTTATCAGTATATTAGTGTATTATTTATTATTTTTATTATTTTAGTTAGTTATTAGTATTATTATTAATTATTATTATTAGTTTTTAGTTTAGTTATTATTTATTATTTTATTAGGCTTAGTTTAGTTTTTAGGTTTATTTTATTAGTTTTAATTAGTTATTAGTTAGTTATTAGTTTAGTTTAGTTATTAGTTATTATTAGTTATGAGTTTATTAGTTATATAATTTATTAGTTTATTTATTATTTATTTTAGTTATTATTAATTATTAGTTTAGTTAGTTTAGTTATTTCATTATTAGTTATTATTTTTTATTATTAGTTATTATTTTATTAGTTTTAGTTATTAGTTGTTTAATAGTTAGTTATTTAGTTATTTTATTAGTTTAGTTAGTTTAACTATTATTATTATTTAGTTTATTAGTTTTAGTTATTAGTTATTAGTTTTTTAATTTAGTTATTTAGTTTTATTATTAGTTATTAATTTATTTATTTTAGTTAATTTTATTAGTTATTTATTTTTTATTATTATTTAGTTATTAGTTAGTTTTTATCTAGTTGTGAGTTTAGTTATTGATTAGTTAGTTTTAGTTATTATTTGTTTAGTTTAGCTTTTTAGTATTATTAGTTTTCTTAGTTTTTATTAGTTATTTATTAGTTAGTTAGTTTATTATTAGTTTATTTATTTTTTATTTAGTTATTAGTTTAGTTATTTTATTATTTATTATTAGTTAATTAGTTTTATTAGTTTTATTATTAATTTTTATTGAGTTAGTTAGGTTTTTAGGTGTTTTTTAGTTATTATTAGTTATTAGTTATTATTAGTTTAGTTATTATTATTAGTTATTAGTTTAGTTATTAGTTATTATTAGTTATTAGTTTATTAGTTTATTAGTTAGTTATTAATTTAGTTAGTTTATTATTAGTTTAGTTTTATTTATTTAGTTAGTTTTTATTAGTTATTAGTTTAGTTATTATTATTATTTTAATTATTAGTTTTTTAGTTTTAGTTTTATTAGTTTAATATTATTAGTTAGGTTTAGTTTTATTAGTTTATTATAAGTTTATTTTTAGTTTTAGTTTGTTTTAGTTAGTTATTAGTTTTAGTTATTAGTTTTGTTTACTTTTTTAGTTATTAGTTTAGTTTTATTAATAGTTAGTTATTAGTTTTTAGTTATGTTTATTAATTTTATTTAGTTATTAGTTAGTTTATTATTTATTTAGTTATTAGTTATTTAGTTTTAGTTTTATTAGTTAGTTTAGTTTAGTTTTTAGAATTTAGTATTTTAGTTAGTTTAGTTAGTTTTTTAGGTTATTAGGTTTTATTAGTTTTTATTAGTTAGTTAGTTTTATTAGTTTAATTTGGTTTTTTTATTAGTTTTATTAGTTTAGTTTAGTTTTTAGTTTAGTTTTAGTTTTTATTATTAGTTTTATTTATTAGTTATTTAGTTTAGTTAGTTAGTTTTTATTAGTTATTAGGTTTAGTTTTATTATTTTTATTTAGTTAGTTTAGTTAGTTATTAGTTTAGTTAGTTTATTTTATTAGTTATTTATTTAGTTATTTATTATTAGTTATTTGGTTTTATGTATTTGTTTTAGTGTTATTAGTTTTATTATTAGTTTATCAGGCATTATTTTTTATTAGTTATTTAGTTTTTTAGTTATTAGTTTACTTTATTAATTTTTAGTTAGTTTTATTAGTTTTTAGTTATTAGTTATTAGTTATTTTTTAGTTAGTTATTAGTTAGTTTTTAGTTAGTTTTTAGTTTTATTAGTTATTAGTTTTATTAGTTATTAGGTTTATGTTATTATTATTATTATTAGTTTATTATTATTAGTTAGTTATTAGTTTTAGTTTTTAGTTTTATTAGTTTCATTTCTTATTAGTTTGTTTAGTTTTTTATTTTATTATTAGTTTTAGTTTATTAGTTATTAGTTTTTTAGTTTTATTAATTAGTTAGTTAGTTTAGTTAGTTATTATTAGTTATTAGTTTAGTTTTTAGTTTATTATTAGTTTTTATTAGTTATTAGTTTATTAATTTAGTTTTTATTAGTTTTATTATTCTTTTATTATTATTTATTAGTTTTTATTTTATTACTTATTAGTTATTAGTTTTATTAGTTTATTAGTTATTAGTTATTAAGTTTTTATTCATAGTTTTAGTTATTAGTTTATTATTATTATTAGTTTTATTATTTTCTTATTATTATTATTATTATTATTATTATTATTATTATTATTATTATTAGTTATTATTATTATTAGTTTGTTATTTTAGTTATTATTAGTTAATGTTATTTTTTATTATTATTATTATTATTATTATTATTATTATTAGTTTATTTTATTAGTTAATTTTAGTTTAATTATTATTTATTATTATTAGTTAGTTTTTCTTTGTTATTTATTTATTAGTCTAGTTATTAGGTTTTAGTTATTATTAGTTATTAGTTATTATTATTTATTATTAGTTTAATTATTAAGCTTATTAATTATTATTATTTTATTAGTTTATTTTAGTTATTATTATTATTAGTTTATTAGGTTATTAGTTTTAGTTTATTAGTATTATTATTTAGTTTTGTTAGTTTTTTTAGTTTAGTTATTATTTAGTTAATAGTTTTAGTTATTAGTTAGTTTTTATTATTAGTTATTAGTTTATTTTTATTCTTTAGTTATTAGTTTAGTTATTTTTAGTTTATTATTATTAGGTTTTAGTTTTATTATTTAGTTATTTATTAGTTTAGTTTTATTATTTTTTAGTTTAGTTTAGTTATTATTATTATTAGGTTTTTTAGTTTATTTGTTTTAGTTACTTTATTAGTTATTAGTTTAGTTTTATTAGTTAGTAGGGTTATTAGTTATTATTTTATTATTATTATTATTAGTTTTAGTTTAGTTATTATTTTTAGTTAGTTATTAGGTTTAGTTAGTTATGTTAGTTATAAGTTTATTAAGTTTTTAGTTATTATTAGTTTTATTATTATTTATTATTATTATTTAGTTTATTAGTTATTAGTTAGTTATTATTAGTTAGTTTATAATTATTAGTTATTAGTTATTATTTTGTTTTATTAGTTATTATTATTATTAGTTTTAGTTATTATTAATTATTATTATTATTTAGTTATTAGTTATTAGTTATTATTAGTTTTTTAGTTATTATTAGTTTATTAGTTATATTAGGTTTTAGGTTTAATTTCATTATTATTATTAGTTTTATTACTTATTACTTATTAGTTATTAGTTTTAATTTTTTAATTTATTATTATTTAGTTATATTAATTTTTAGTTTATTAGTTTTAGTTAGGTTTATTATTTAATTTATTACTTAGTTTTATTAGTTTAGTTATTAGTAGTTTAGTTTATTACTAGTTATTTAGTTTATTTTATTAGTTATCAGTTTTTATTAGTTTTTAGTTATTACTTATTTAGTAATTATTAGTTAGTTATTTATTTAGTTATTATTAGTAATTTATTTATTATTAGTTCATTAGTTATTAGTTTAGTTAGTTTAGTTAGTTTTTTATTTGTTTTTTATTATTATTTTTTATCATAATTATTATTAGGTTTTAGTTATTAGTTATTAGTCATTAGTTAGTTTTAGTTAGTTTTTTAATTTATTAGTTAGTTTTTTTAGTTATTAGTTAGTTATTATTATTATTATTATTATTAGTTATTAGTTTATTATTTTAGTTATTAATTTATTTGTTATTAGTTAGTTTAGTTTATTAAGTTTTATTAGTTATTATTATTATTAGTTAATTAGTTATTAGTTTATTATTTTAGTTATTAGTTTATTAGTTAGTTAGTTTATTAGTTATTAGTTAGTTTAGTTTATTTAGGTTTTAGTTTAGTTTTTAGTTTAATTGGTTTTTATTTAGTTTAGTTATTAGTTATTTTATTATTAGTTTATTAGTTTATTATTATTATTATTATTATTTGTTAGTTATAGTTCTTTAGTTATTATTAGTTTTAGTTTTCTTAGCTTTTTTATTTTTTATTATTAGTTATTAGTTCTTATATATTATTAGTTTAGTTAGTTATTATTTTTAGTTTATTACTTTTACTTAGTTATTAGTTTTTATTAGGTTATTAGTTTTTATTGTTTATTAGTTTTGATTTTATTAGTTAGTTATTTATTTATTTTATTAGTTTTGTTTTATTAGTTAGTTTAGCTATTTAGTTTTATTTATTAGTTATTATTTTAGTTATTTAGTTTATTACTATTAGTTATTTAGTTTTATTATTAGTTATTAGTGTATTTTTAGTTATTATTTGGTTAGTTTAGTTTAGTTTTTATTAGTTATTATTAGTTAGTTATTAGTTTATTATTTTTTGTTATTACTTATTAGTTATTATTATTATTATTATTATTAGTTTTAGTTATTATCTTATTTATTATTATTAGTTTAGTTATTATTATTTAGTTATTTATTTATTATTAGTTTATTAGTTTTATTAGTTATTAGTTATTTAGTTTATTTGTTTAGTTTTTATTGTTATTTTATTATTAGTTTAGTTATTATTAATTATTAGTTTAGTTAGTTATTTAGTTGTAGTTTATTAGTTTTTTAGTTTTAGTTATTAGTTATTATTAGTTAGTCATTAGGTATTATTAGTTAGTTTTATTATTATTAGTTTATTAGTTAGTTAGTTTAATTATTATTAATAGGTTTAGTTTATTATTATTAGTTTTATTTATTAGTTTTATTAGTTTTATTATTATTATTATTTGTTTTTATTAATTTTATTAGTTTTTAGGTTTTATTAGTTTTAGTTATTTATTATTAGTTATTAGTTTTCTTAGGCTTTTAGTTTTATTAGTTATTTATTAAGTTTAGCTTTAGTTTTATTAGTTTATTATTATTATTACTTATTATTAGTTTATTTAGTTATTAGTTTTAGTTTTATTAGTTTTTTAGTTTAGTTTTTATTATTAGTTTATTAGTTAGTTAGTTATTATTATTATTATTATTATTATTATTATTATTATTAGTTTTTAGTTTATTATTAGTTAGTTATTTATTTTATTAGTTAGTTTTGGTTTATTATTTATTAATTTTAGTTATTATTATTATTATTTTTATATTAGGTTAGTTTTAGTTGGTTATCGTTTTATAATAATTATTATTAGTTTCATTTTATTTAGTTTAGTTTTTTTTAGTTATTATTAGTTTATTAGTTAGTTAATTTTTATTAGTTTTATTAGTTTAGTTAGTTAGTTTAGTTTATTTATTAGTTTATTAGTTTTATTAGTTAGTTTTACTAGTTTTTAGTTTATTATTATTAGTTATTATTAGTTTTTAGTTTATTAGTTATTATTAGTTAGGTTATTAGTTTTTATTACTTTTTATTATTAGTTAGCTATTATTATTAGTTAGGTTATTTGATTAGTTTTAGGTTTTTATTATTAATTTGTTATTTAGTTATTTATTAGTTATTAGTTTAGTTATTAAGTTTTAGTTTATTAGTTTAGTTTATTAGTTTTAATTATTAGGTTTTAGTTATTAGTTTTATTAGTTTTAATATATTATTATTAGTTTGTTAGACTTATTTTATTAGTTTAGTTATTTTGGTCTATTATTATTTATTATTTAGTTTTATTTTATATAGTTTTGTTATTAGTTTTATTATTTTATTATTATTATTATTTATTATTAGGTTAGTTTTTATTAGTTATTAGTTTAGTTATTTAGTTATTATTTTAGTTTTAGTTATTGGTTTTTAAGTTTTATTAGTTTAGTTATTAGTTATTTGTTAGTTAGTTTAGTTATTTTTTTTTTAGTCATTAGTTTAGTTATTAGTTATTATTAGTTAGTTAGTTATTATTAGTTTTAGTTTATTAATTATTAGTTAGGTTATTAGTTAGTTATTATTTAATTATTATTAGTTTTATTTAGTTATTAGTTAATTATTTTATAAGTTATTTATTAATTAGTTAATCATTAGTTATTATTATTAGTTTATTATTAGTAATTATTTAGTTATTATTATTTATTAGTTTATTATTAGTTAGTTTTTTAGTTATTATTATTTATTAGTTTTTGTTATTAGTTTTTAGTTTAGTTATTTAGTTTATTAGTTTTTTAGTTAGCTTTATTATTAGCTTATTTTTTGTTATTAGTTTTTAATTAGTTATTAGTTTTATTAGTTTAGTTATTTATTATTAGTTTAATTAGTTATTTTATTAGTTATTAGTTAGTTAGTTGTTTAGTTTTGTTATTAGTTTAGCTAGTTTATTAGCTAGTTTAGTTATCAGTTATTAGTTTTTTATTTATTAGTTAGTTTTTATTAATTTTATTATTTATTTATTTATTTATTTGTTAGTTAGTTATTATTAGTTAGCTATTAGTTTATTATTAGTTTATTAGTATAGTTATTAGTTTTTATTAGTTAGTTATTAGTTTAGTTATTATGTAGGTTTAGTCAATTTTTTGGTTATTAGTCGGTGTTTAGTTTTTATTAGCTATTAGCTAGTTTTATTAGTTATTATTATTATTATTATTATTATTATTATTATTATTGTTTATTTATTTATATTATTTATTATTAGTTAAGTTTGTTTATTAGTTATTAGTTTTAGTTTGTTAGTCATTTAAATGAAAAAAAATATGCATCTTAAGTGATTGAGAGTTTTGAGTTCAAATTTTGCACATGTATTATGTGTGTGAGTTTATCATTAAATTGATTTTAAAATAATTACAAGTGGTAGTTAGATTTCAAAAAATTCATATAATTTAGAAGTATATAATATCAATAAATTTCAAATAAAAAAATTTCATCTATTAAAGTTTCCAAGCAAGGAATTCATTCTTGATAAAAGAAATCAATTTCCACTTCCTCGAATCTACATATTATTTTCTCCATAAATCTAATAAAATGACTCATTAACCTTACTTTCATTATCAACAATCAAACATAATTAAATAAACGGATTGTCGGTTCAAGAAATTCCTCTACCATTGATCGATCTAAAATCGCGTTCAAAGCGGATAGGAGAAAATTACCTCTTGAAGTTGAAAGGAGAAATGCCAAGCTCATATCGCAATGGCGAAGAGTTTGGCAAACATCATCGACAGAGATAGAGAGGGTGTTGAGGGAAGGACACAAGATGTGGGAAGAGAGAGAGAGAGGTGTTGATGAGGAGATGAGCGGGAAAAGTTATTTACTTTCTTGAGAGAGTCAATGGTGAGAGAATCCGTTAAGAAGATAATTATCTTATAATTTATTTTAAAAATAATAATTAATTCCACAACATTCAATTCTCATCTATTTATATACCTGATATTGAATTTTTATATTTATCTATATAATATTTTAATATTTAAATTACATTAAAAATATATGAATAAACACATGTGAGTTCAAATGAATGAATATTAACAATAATTTCAAATAATTTAAAATTTTTAAAAGTATATGAATAAATATAAAATTTTAGTAGATAGATATATAAAAAGACAAAAAATTCAATGACATAAATGCAAATATTCCAAAAAAAAACAATTTCTAAATTTATTTGTTAAATATTAAGCGAATAATTCATGAGAGTAAGAGCAAGCACTCTTCAGAAAAAAACAGAATCTTTTCAATTATTAGAGTAATCAACTTCCATTAATTACCTTAATTTTTTTCAAAAGTTCATTAAGTAAGTATCCTAACCATTTTATTAAGTATCACAACCATTTTATTTATAGAAATTAGACATTTTTTAATTATTTTTTATTTGATAAAGATCTTTTAGTCGAGGGTTTGATGATCTGATTTGGAAAGTAAATCATTTTTTAGCAATACAGAATTTATTTTATAAATGATAGCTAATGTTCTTTAATTTATGTTTTAAATTTCTTTTAATGCTAATTGAAAAGAATAATATGTTAGAAATTTTAAGAGACATTTCATAATTCCATCTTATATATTTGTTAACAATATATGATTATAGTTTATGAATGTAAATACATAATGATAAAGCATGCAGTTTATGCTAGCCTCAGTTTAGAATTAGTATCTTATGTTATAATTATTGTGTTTGTCATATAAATTAAATGATTAATTAATTAATATATATATATATATATATAATATTTAAAATATTGTAAAAGTAATTCCTTTTTCATTAAAAAAATTTCTTATATTTATATGAGGGCAGATTATCGAAATTGATATTATAAATTTCTTATAGTGATAATAGAATATCCTATTTATTCACATATAATTAAATAAAACAATTAATTTTAAAAAAATTAAATTCCCATAAAAACATTTATTCAGCTAAGCTTCCTAACATTTTATTTTGAAGTTTTTTTTTTTTTTCAATTATGATATAATAGAGTTTTTTTTTTCTTTCATTATTAAACCGACAACTTAAAATAATTTATATTGATCAAAAGAATCACATGCAAATAACTCAAAAGTAACAAAACTTACGTTCAGGTAAATTTATGATTTTATACATAATTGCGTATATAATTATAGAAATTTTTGTCCTTAAAAGGAAAGTTATTATGTGTATGCGGGTTTCATATATATGGACAGCTAATTATGATTATATACATAATCGTGTATATAATTATATATAAATTCTGAATAACTGTTCGCATATATTCACACTCTTTTATCCGCATATAATAATTTTCTCCCCTAAATGAGGCACTGAGGATACTCACCATAGGGAGCAGCGTGCGGGAATTGGCGCTTACTTTCAAAGAGAGGGAAGAGATGAAAATTTTTTATGTAATAGTTATTAAAATAAAGGAAATTTACAGCATACAATTCTTATGCATTTACATGTCTAACACATAAAATTTGATATTTACAAAACTTGTATTTTTTTTCTATGACTAAAGAGGTGCATTTCACTCAAAAGTAATGATTGTGCTATTTTTTGATGTAATAATAAATATTTGGGTCCTATTTAAGTGAATATGAAATATATAAGAATTATGTGCTATGTATATAAATGCCCCTAAAATAAATTAGTTAGAAAGAATTTTGATGGTCTCAATATTGAAAATCAAGAAAAAAAAGGCATCCAAAAGCAGGTAGATAAATTTAAGAAAGTAGAGAGATATGAATACAAGTTATGAAATATATTTTAAAAATAAAATCAATATTTCATATAACAATCAAGAAAAGAGATGAAAGATTAAAGATTTAAAAGTCAATTCCTAATGTTATAGAAAATTATTATTGATGATGATGAAAGTAGATATGTCTTGAAAATTTTATTTGTAATATCAGATTTATATTAGTGAAATCATTTCAATTAATTTGAAGCCACTTTTATCTTATGTTCATACAAATTTTGATTTAATATAAAATGATAAACTCTCTCTAATATTATAAATTTTTTTTTAGCTAAATAATAGAGTTGTTTAAATATTGTCTAAGTTAATCTTGGCAACCATTATAAACTTACTTTAGAGTAAAATCAGTTACATCTAAGTTGAATATTAAGAATGTTACAAATGTTAGAAAATTTGAATCGATTTGTTAAACATTTCTTTCTTACTCATACATACAACATAATTGTATAAACTCATAAACCCAAGATCTTGAACAAAATGATCTTCACAAAACTTCAATTAAGAAATAATTCACATACCTTGTTCTTTTGATTTGTGAAACTAGGGTTTCTCTTCCTTCACCCAAATATTTTCATGTAATCATCTTAATGGAGACACTCACACATTAAAGTTTGGGAAGAGGGGTAGTTTCTCTGAAGAGACACTTTGTTTGATCAAACGGTCCATAAACGATCCATCAAACTCTCTCTTGATCAATGAGATTTAAGTACATAATTAATTATTAAATAGTAAACCGAATAATAATTAATGTGGGCCACACTTAAGAATTAATTACATAATTTTTACATTCTCCCACTTGGCACATATAATATTATTCAATTTAAAGATTTAATTATTTACATAAACATAATGCGTATAACATGTCTGATATGGTGCTCAAAATACCGCTAATCAAAGTCCGAATCTTAATATCCATTTGATTGAGTCAAGACCGTCGAGATTAAGCACTTGAAATATCTTGGAATCTTTGGGATATCAATTACATCCCAAAATAGCTCTTAAATATAGAGTGTTTATAGTCAAATCGGCGTCTCGGCAGGGATCTAACGAGCCTAAGATCTCATAATTCGACTTCATTTGGGCATCCAAATGCTCAAAATACATCAAATGATCGAAGGAACCATTCTAAGCCGTCCGATCAAGAGGGTAGGACTTTGCATAAATTACAATGCCCCTCCTCCCATCTATAAATAGAACTCTATCCCTCACATGAAGGGAGAGGAAAAGGGAAGAAGAGGCTGAAACAAGTAAGAAGAGAAAGAAAGCAAGGAAGAAAAGAGGAGGCCATCGACCACCCCGCACCAGAAATTACCCCGCATCAGAAGTTACCCAGCATCTCCATCACCAGCAACTGTTTCAACCTAATCATTGTTACATAGTTATTGTTCCTACCTCATACACCATCTTGTAATCCCACATTGGGAAGAATTTGTACTTTGCAACATATCCATAGTGGAACATTTTCTTGGGCGGGCCGTGGTTTTCCTCTTTTGAGGTTTTCCGTAAAATTCAGCTCCCCTACTGCTCTTTAAATATGTGTGCTCGATTATACGACAAGGCTAAGACATAAACTCTTACTCTACCGCATCACGATTTCTAGCACGCAACAGTTTGGCGCCGTCTGTGGGATCAAAAACCCTTCAATCATACTTCCGTGAATATCCACGTCATGGCCAATAGGCGCAACACTCGCCACAACGGAGCCTCCCGCTCCAACTCCCATCACTCTCAAAACCCGTCCCTGAACCAAGAACATCAAGTTTTTGCCTCAATCCCTCCTGATAGGCATGACCTTCGGCGAACGAGAATCTCTTTGGAGGATGTACGTCGAATGGAGGAGTCCCAAAATAAGATGATCCGCTTTTACAAGGACTACAACCCGCAAAAATGAACCCCAAGATCGGTCGTTGCGGGAGGTCAAAATGCTAATCTTCCGGACGTTAGAGTTCCTCGCAAGGAAACCATAACGCGATCTCCTGACCGCTAGTTCTACTCATCCATCGCGAGCAGCTCAACCAGTTACTAATCCACCGATTGTTGTCGATAGCTTCACACATGCGCATCCTGTTAATCCTACTCGTCATGACATTCGCGATGAAGTACGATGCTTAATGCGAGATGAATTTCATCTTCAAGACAGAAATTATCTTCACCCACACCGCGGTTATGTGGAGTCCTCACCTTTAGCTGGAGCCATTCTTCAACATCCCATTCCCGTAGGTTTCAAGCTTCCGAGCATTGATTCCTATGATGGGGCAACTGACCCACATGAACATATCGACCATTACAGGACTATCATGCATATCCAACGAGCTCCTGACACACTGCTTTGTCAAGTTTTTCCTATTACCCTCAAGGGGCAAGCTCGCACTTGGTTCTACTCTCTTCCGAGGGGATCCATCCGTACCTTTAACGAACTCGCTAAGATCTTTGTGGAACAGTTTATTGCGAATCGGAGAATCATTAAAGATTCTTCCCATCTTTCCGGTATCCGACAGAATGAGGGTGAATCACTCAAAGAATACTTCCAGAGGTTCTCCTTAGAGGCTCGCCAAATACAGGTAGACCCTTATTAAGGAGTTTTCCTGGAGGACTCCGTCAGGCCTTCTATTCATCCTTAATGCGGGACACGGTCCTCATTATCTTGATTTAGTTCATCGTAGAAGCACAAATCTCCGATGAAGCTATTAATGCCCCATAAACAATTTGAACAATCTGAGGAAGCGCAAAAGCACCCCAGGAAGTGCAGACCGACAGCCCCATCAAAAGAAGCGACAAGGTAATCGTGATCTCCCTCCACGTCCCTCATATCAACGACATGAACCTCGACTAAAAAACATACACCGCGAACACATCTCGTGTTAACATCCGATGACTATTATGAAGAAAGCATCAAGTGGCGCATCCATTGAAACCAAATTCGAAATCGAGCAATATTGCCACTTTCATCGGTCGTGGGCATACTCGAAGCATACAACTCAAAGAAGAAATCGAGAGACTCATTCAACAAGGATACCTACGGCGATTTGTGAAGAGTCGACTACCTCAAACAAACACACCTCCGTTTGAAAGGCAACCAGGCCAATCATCACAAAAACAACCAAATAGTCATCAAATAATTGGAGAAATTGAAACGATCGCAGGAGGACCGATACTACCTAACCAAATTCGTTCGCCTCAAAGAACCGGAGTTAAAGAAGTCTATTGATCATTCCATCACTTTCAATGACTTCGGACTTAGAAGGGGTCCATGTTCCTCATCAAGATCCACTCGTCATCATGCGGATCGGTGATCCTTGTTATAATGTTAAAGAATTTTGATGCGACAATGGGAGTTACGTCGATGTCTTATTTTACTCAACATTTCTTAATATGCGGGTAGGAAAAGCTCCAACCACTTTGGACCATTATATGGGTTTGATAATCACCGATGCAGGCGAAGGGACAATTACCCTTCTGTACCCTCAATTTCCTCGACAAGTGACTCACTTAATTCAATTCATGGTGGTCAAGTCGATTACATATAATGCAATCTTGAGGCCCCTCAATCAATTTTGGTGCTATCACTTGATTGCCTCATATGAAGATAAAATTCCCTACCCTGGAGTTGGGGTGGTTTGTGGAAACGACCCAATCATGTTACCTCGGACAAGCTCAACCCGCCCTTCCATCACCTTCAGCATTGAAGACTTTAATTTTCGAGATGAAGAAGTACCTCAAAAAGCTTCTCCTGTAGAAGATTTACTCTCAATAGCATTATCAGATGACCAACCATTACGAACAGTGCAAGTGGGATCCTTACTCTCGGAAGAACAAAAGGAAGAATATACAGATTTTTTGCGCAGAAATCAAGACGTATTTGCTTGGGGTCCGGCAGACATGCCGGGGGTTGACCCCAATGTAATCACGCACTCCCTCAAGATTAATCCAAGCGTTCAAACCAATCATCCAAAAGCGAAGTTTAGCGATCGTCTTGCTATTGAACAAGAAGTCAACAAGCTCATGGAAGCGATTCATTGGAAGTACATTATCCAACATGGGCGGCAAATGTTGTCATGGTTAAGAAAACAAGTGGAGCATGGAGAATGTGTATTGATTACACGATCTTAATAAGGGCCCAAAGGATAGTTTTCCTCTTCCTCGAATCGATCAAGCGGTGGATGCTACGTCAGGACATCAAATGCTCGATTTTTTGGATGCTTATTCAGTTTACAATCAAATAAAGATGAACCCGGAGATGAAGAGGCTACACATTTCAAACATATAAAGGTTTATAGCTACCAAGTCATGCCATTGGATTGAAAAATCTTTGGTGCTACCTATCAACGCCTTATGAATAAGGTTTTAAAGACCTTAGGCCACACAATGGAGGTGTAATGACATGTTAGTAAAAATCTTAGAAAAGTCACAACATATTTCAGATTTGGAAACATGTTTTGATCTTCTTCGACGCTATAACATACGACTTAATCCGACTAAATGTGCTTTTGGGGTTACGTCGGAAAATTTCTTGGATTTATGGTAACTCACGTGGGATAGAGGCCAACCGAGAAAATCAAAGCTCTCAGATATGATCCCTCAAAGAATATCAAAGAAGTCCAACGTCGAATGGTCGAATTCTTTGCATTATCGCTTCCTAGCCCGCTCTGAGATAAATACTTACCGTTCTTTAAAATATTGAAGGGAGCTAAAATAATAATTTTCAATGGGTGAATGCGGTGTGCTTTTGAACAACTAAAGGAGTATCTAGCATCTCCACCCTACTATCCAAACCTATCCAAGGAGAAGCGTTATACTTGTATCTTGCGGTTTCTTCCATATCTTCACTTGCGCGGATGGCTCTGGCATTAGTTTTTTCAGCACGAAAATTGCGTCCATACTTTCAAGCTCACACCATCGGCGTTTGCAATTTACCATTAAGAGCCATCTGAAGCATCGGAAGATTAATCAAATGGTGCAGAGCGGGAGAATATTCTACCTCGGCCTAATAAAGTCTCAAGTACTTGCGGACTTTATAGTGGAATGCACCAACCAACTCTAGAGGAGCTGCTCTGCTACTTGCTTTCCGTCTCCCAGGGACCCTCTTTGAGCTTAATACCGCAATAAACTTATTTCCAGGGTGAAGCTCTTCGGAGACTGCAGCTCAAAACTTAGTAATTCATACACTCCCAGCGCCTCCCAAGTTGGAGGAGATTTTAATACTCACAATCCTCAGTTCTTTAACTTCACTTGGTAAAATCCCTTCTTACTCATTTCAAAACATATCAAATCATCCACATACTACGAGAGAATAGACCGACGCTCTTGCTAAGCTTGCTACTTCTACCACTGGAGATCTATTTAAGAGAAAGCATGTTGAAGAAATACATTATCCTAGCATCCAAGGGTCATGGGAAATTCAAACTATTGATGAGGAAAAAGAATATTCATGGATAAACCCGATCCTATCTTTTCTACAAGGAGGAACCCTTCCTGAAGATCCAACTTCCGCAACTCGTCTCCGAAGACAAGCTTCAAACTTTGCTGTTATTGGAGGAGAATTATACAAGCGAGCTTTCTCTGGTCCGTATCTCAAATGCCTTTCGCCTTCAGAGGCTGATTACGCGTTAAAAGAGGTCCACTTAGGAATATGTGGAGAACACCTTGGAGGAAGAGCATTGGCCTTTAAAATCATGAGACAAGGGTTTTATTGGCCTACAATGAAACAAGACGCCTTGGAGTTCACAAAAAAATGTGCAAGTTGTCAATTGCATTCGAACCTCCCTCACATACCGCATACAGAACTCTCATCCATTCAAAGCCCGTGGCCCTTTGCTCAGTGGGGGATTGATATCATGGGACCTTTCCCAATCGCATCGGGGCAACGAAAGTTCATCATTCTAGCCGTCGACTACTTCACCAAATGGGTAGAGGCCGAACCACTCGCCAAAATCACAGAGGCAAATGCTAAACAATTTGTCTGGAAAAATATAATATGTCGATTCGGCCTTCCTGCAAAGATCATCACTGACAACGGAACTCAATTTCTTGGAAAAGTCTTTCGTCCTTTTGCAAAGATCTTCACATTCAAGCTCGCATACGTAGCATATCCTCAAACCAATGGGCAAGAAGTTACCAATAGGACTATACTCAAAGGACTAAAAGCAGCGTCTTGAGAAGGCGGGGGCAATGGGTCGATGAACTTCCGAATGTTCTTTGGGCTTACCGCTACATCACGCACTACCGGTGAAACGCCATATAATTTGTGTTTTGGTACAGAAGCTATCATACCAGTGGATATCGGGGTTCCAAGTCCAAGAGTCCAATTTTTTGATCATGATAGTAATGAAGAAAAACTCCGGCAGCACCTAGATCTACTCCCCAAACTTCATTGATATGGCCTACCCGGTTGCTTCATATCACCAACGGGTGGCTCGCCACTTCAAGAGTAAAACCTGCCCCATATCATCGGTGACTTGGTCTGCAAGTCTTGAGGCGGAGAAAAGGCCCTCAACGCAATAAACTCTCACCTCTCAGGATGGCCCGGTATGTGGTTATAGCTATGGTCAAGCCGAGAACGCGTTCAAGCTCAAGGACCAAGAAGGAAAAACTCTACCTCGAACTTGGAATACTAAGAATCTTGAATATTATCGGTAACTCTCACTACACGATTATTGTGACTTTTATCTCTTGTCATTTCACCCTTGTATAAGCGACCCCGGTGGGGTCAAGACTTGTTGTTGTTCTTGTCCATTATTGTTGCGGTATTGTTGTCATTTTCTCTTGAAGTTTATACCCTCATATGATTATATCATTGAACTAGTGAATTTGCAAGCTCTGTTCTAACAAGATTGGCTGCTTTTCCTCCCACTTGAGAAATACACAACTCATGTTATATCTCAATCGCGATATGATCAATCCCAAGGGGACTTGATCAGACCTCTTCCGTACAGGTTAATGTCATTAAGCAAAAAATTCTGACAGACAACCTAGGAAAGGTCAAAAAGTCCTTGGTGGACTTCCCACGATCTCTTCCATACAGGTTAATGTCATTAAGCGAAAAATTCTGACAAATAACCTAGGAAAGGTCAAAAAGTCCTTGGTGGACTTCTCACGATCTCTTCCATACGGGTTAACGTCATCGGTAACACTCGACGAACAACCTTGGATGTCGAAAATCCTCGGTGGATCCAATTCATCCATATTAGCAATGTCAAATAATATTCACCAATTACCAATGGGCAAGAACAAGATAAGGGTGCAAAAAAAAAAGCGAAAGAAGAGGATATATCGATATTATTCGACAATATGATGATATAAGAAGAAATTAAGTTCATACGTTAATGATATTGCATAGAACAAATGACAAGCGATACTACATAATATCAACATCCTCATTCTCACTAGAGAAGCTCCTTGGAGCCCACTTACCACTCCTTCATCTTCCGAATCTGGCGAAGGATCTTGAGATGCTTGGCTGGGGGATATACCCTCTATCTTAGCTCCGGTCTTGCGATGTACCACAGGGATTCCTTTCAGAACCCTCAGATGAAGCCTCCTCTAAACACGCTGTTCCAAGTCCTTCACTTCAATATCAAATATATGATTACGAGCTTCCCCGACGAGTCTTCGATAAGGCCACGATAAGCGGAGAATTCTTGAAGTCTTCTCGCCTTCAAGGAGATCTCACTTGCCTCCGCTTCGACATTCTATGCTCCTTTTAAAAGGCGATCTTGTAATACTTTCTTATCGATACAAGTGTCCGATTTTCTTCTCCTTCGGCGAGTCTGCTCCTCTCAATCATCCGAGGCGTTCGCCTCGACGCGAGAGAAAAGAAGACATATTCGCCCGCAGTTACACTCGGTCAACGATCCTCCAAGGTCGCCACCTCTTTAACTTTAGCATTAGCATCATACTTTTCCCAGATATTTTATCTTTACAAATTCGTATTCCATTCATCTAAGGCAACACCCAAATGAGCCATCATTCCTAATGTCTGGGTTACCTAAAAAAAAAAAAAAAATTCAGTACCAATATTACATAAAGAAGGAAGAAGAAGAATAGAAGGAAAAATAACGCACCAATTCATCGCGTTGGCGTCCATATGTGATTTAATATCTCTTGAGAATTTGTGGCTTAGAGTACGAACTCCCCATCATGAGTCAAAACTAAACTCTCGGATGCCAAGGGAACATTATCTCAGTAAATATCGTAGCCATTCAAGACGAGTCTCTATTTTCTAAAAAAAAAAAAAAAAAAAAAAAGGAGAGGGAAAGGGGCGAGACCTATTCCTCCCAGAGTATGAGAACTACCTAAACTTTTCGACTCATGCAAGTGGCGGCTCACATTATTGTTTCTCCCATCTTGACAATCGTCGGCCATGGAATCATGCATCGAAGCACCCACGGGTCTTGATGCCTCAACCCGGTCGGTCCGGAGGTTAGTTATACCCCTTTGGGAGAAGCGGAGCAACGTGTATTCGGGTCTTGATCTCAACCCCGGTCGGTCCTAGGTTGGTTACACCCCTTTGGGAGCGGAGCCTTGCGTATGCAGTCTTGATGCCTCAATCCGGTCGGTCCGGAGGTTAGTTTACACCCCGGGGAAACGGAGCCTTCGGTATGACTACGGTCTTGATCCTCAACCCGGTCGGTCCGACTAGGTTAGTTTACACCCCTTTCGGGGCGGAGCCTTGCCAATGATTACGGGTCTTGATCGCCCTCCAATCGGTCGGACTAGGTTAGTTTACACTTTCGGGAGAAACGGAGCCTTGCCGATACGGGTCTTGATCGCCATCTCCGGTCCTAGGTTAGTTTACACCTTTGGAGAAAGCGGAGCCTTGCCCATGATACTGGTCTTGATCGCTGCAATCCGGTCGGTCCATAGGTTAGTTTACACCCCTTTCGGGGAAACGGAGCCTCTTGTATGACTACGGGTCTTGATCGCCTCGCCGGTCGTTGAGGTTAGTTTACACCCCTTTCGGGAGAAGCTGGAGCCTTTGTCGTATGAGCTGGTCTTGATCGCCTTCAACCCGGTCGGTCCGTAGGTTAGTTTACACCCCGGGGGCTGGAGCCTTGTATGAGTAGGTCTTGATCTCCTCGATCGCCACCAAAGGACTTTCACTCAAGAAGAAAGGAGAGGGAAAGGTGTGCCTTTCTCCCTCACCTTGAGTATTATAGCCCTCACAAGGGTAAAAGGGTAAAAAACCCTCAAAAAATGCATTAAATTCCTTAAAACTCCCGGTCGGGCCATCCGGGCTGTAGCCGCCCGGCATGCTTGGCCAGCCTTGTGGCTGGTAGATGCATGAGCTTGTGCTATGAGCTTCAGCATGCATGCTGGCCTTGTATGGAACTGCAGTAGTATGAGCCAGAAAGCGCTGCGCTGACCATCCGACCGGGGCCCATCCGTTCGCGACCGAACCGTCAGCAACCGGCATCAGCTGACCAACCGTCAGGCGACCACTTCAGCAGGCGACCGCTGGCTGACCAGCCGTCCGTCAGCCACTGCGTCTGACCGTCAGCGACCGGACCAAACCGCGCGCTCCCGAACCGTCAGCATACCATCGTCAGCGACCGACGTCAGCGACGACCCAGCGGCCGGTCGTCGCGACCCCCAGCGGCCGCCAGCGACGCGACCAGCGCGTGCAGCGGCCGACCCAGCGACCCGGACGACCACGGCCAGCGCCGTTCAGCGACCCGACCAGCATGGCCAGCGCCGTTCGACCCGGCGCGTGGCGATTTTGACCGATGGGCGGCCCGATCGGCCGTTTGTGCAACCGTGCGTCGGCAGAGGCCCTCGGGTGCCGATAGCGCCCGCTGCCAGACTCCCAAAATGCTCGAAAACTTCCGTGAGCATCCAAATAAATTCATAACCTCGAATCTCATGCCAAAGACCGTAGATTTGCTTCCATAATCGTAATGTTGGATTTATATGAATATTTGAAATATATTGGTCATGGGTTGACGCATATATTTTTGATGATTAAGACAATCTCATCCAAAAATAGGGGGGCAACTGATATGGTGCTCAAAATACCGCTAATCAAAGTCCGAATCTTAATATCAAAAGCGACGATTTGAGTCGACCGTCGAGATTAAGCACTTGAAATATCCTTGGAATCTTTGGGATATCAATTACATCCCAAAATAGCTCTTAAATATAGAGTGTTTATAGTCAAATCGGCGTCTCGACGCGGATCTAACGAGCCTAAGATCTCATAATTCTGACTTCATTTGGGCATCCAAATGCTCAAAATACATCAAATGATCGAAGGAACCATTCTAAGCCGTCCGATCAAGAGGAGTGGCACGGACTTTGCATAAATTACAGAAACGCCCCTCCTCCCATCTATAAATAGAACTCTATCCCTCACATGAAGGGAGAAGAAAAAGGGAAGAAGAAGAGGAGCTGAAACAAGTAAAGAAGAAGAGAAAGAAACCAAGCAAGGAAGAAAAGAGGAGGCCATCGACCACTTCCAGTACCCCGCCGAAGTTACCGCATCATCACCGACAAGCTTTCAACCTAATCATTGTTACATAGTTATTGTTCCTACCTCATACACCATCTTGTAATCCCACATTGGGAAGAATTTGTACTTTGCAACATATCCATAGTGGAACATTTTTTTTCTTGGGCCGGGCGTGGTTTTCCTCTTTTTGAGGTTTTCCACGTAAAAAATTCTGAAGCTCCCCTACTCGCTCTTTAAATATCTGTGTGTGTGCTCGATTATACGACAAGGCTAAGACATAAACTCTTACTCTACCGCATCACGATTTCTAGCACGCAACAATGTCAAATACTTTTTTTAATTTGGTCAAATCAGAATTCATTATTAAGACAAATTAATAGGGATCATGGCAATTATACATCATCAGTGCGACATATTTTATTCCATATATCACAATATTAATTTTACACTTAATATGATCTATAATGAGAGATAATCATAATGGTCCAACATTAATGTATTTATAAAAGACAAATCTTGTTAGCATTTACATAATTCTTTCATGTATATACATTCAAACATAATGAAACAAGATGCGATAATATGTTAGAAACAGTTCAATAAAGAGCTCAGAGAGTCAAATACATAAAGAGCATAATAAATTTAATAATGCACATCTTTTCAACATGCTCATTAAATAGTTTAGGCAATCATTTAGTTAAAGGATCGGAATCATAAGATTAGTGCTAATGTGCTCAAATGACACTCTTTGTTTCGAACTTCTCCTTTAATGGCAAAGTATTTCAATTACATATGTTTAGCCTTTGCATACTTGTCATTCTTAGAAAAGAAAACTACTGCATTATCACAATAAACTTTTAACGGCCACAATCGTCGACAACTTCAAGTCTTGAAATCAAATTCTGCAACCATAACCCATGAATTGTGGCTTCAAAACATGCCACAAACTCAGCTTCTATAGTGGATGCAGCAATGATAGACTGCTTCCCACTTCTCCATGAGATAGCTCCTTTAGCTAGTAGGAACAAATAGCCAAATGTGGATTTTCTTGTATCCACACATCCAGCAAAATCTGAATCTGAATATATAATCACCTCAAGATGATTAGATCACTTATAAGTGAGCATATGTTCTTTCGTTCCTTGCAAATATCACAAAACTTTCTTTGCAGCTTTCTACTGATTAATTCCTGGATTACTTTGATATCTACCCAACATTCTCACAAGGTGATATCTTGTCTCATTCTGATACGGCATACATCCAATGATAGATGCATGAATGTGTTCCATTCTCTTACGTTCCAATTCATTCTTTGGGCATTGCATAAGACTGAATTTTTCCCCTTTCTGAGTTGGAACAATACTTGCAGAATACTTTTTCATTTGAAATCTCTCTAAAACTTTATTGATATATGCTTTTTGAGATAATCCTAACAATCCTTGTGATCTATCATAATATTTCAATTCCTATCAGGATTCCTCACCCATATCTTTCATTTCAAAGTTTTTTGAGAGAAATTTCTTGGTCTCATACATTAATCCAAGATTATTAGTTGCAAGCAAGATATCATTAACATATAAACTTTCTCCCAGACTTTTATATATATATACATCAATCAATAATATTTTCTTTAAATCTAAAGGTAGTAATAGTATCCTTAAACTTAAGATACCATTATCGAGAAGCTTATTTAAGTCCATATATTGATTTCTTAAGTTTACACACCATATGTTCTTTTTCTTTAATTGAAAAATCTTTAGGTTGATTCATATAAACTTCTTCCTCTAAATTTCCATTTAGAAAGACGGTTTTCACATCCATCTGATGTAGCTCCAAATCATAATGGGTCACTAATGCCATAATAATTCTTAATGAATCCTTTTTGGAAACAGGAGAAAAAGTCTCTTTATAGTCAATACCATCTTTCTGAGTAAAACCTTTGACAACAAGTCTGGCTTTATATCGTTCTATATTGCCATTAGAGTCATGTTTGGTCTTAAAGACCCATTTACATCCAACTCTTTTAGAACCTTCAGGAAATTCAATGAGATCCTAGACATTATTGTGATCCATTAATTTTAACTCTTCTTTCATAGCATCTAATCACTTTTAATTAATACTTTCAATGGCTTGTATAAATGAAATTGGATCATTATCAATTTCAAGTCAAATTCGACTCTTGTAAATAAATAAGATAATCATCCAAAATAGTAGGTTTTCTTTCTCTTTGAGAACGTCTAATGCTATATCTTGTGGTTCATCAATTATAGGTTCATTAGTGATAACTTCATTATGTGGTGTATGGTCATTCATTTGTTGTTCTTGTAAATTGTCAAATTGTTCAACAATTATAGGAACAACAACTTTAGAATAAGTAATTGATAAATGAATTTTACTTTAGCTTCTTCAATTTTTATATGTCGTAGTTCTGTAATCTCACTAATATCATCATTTTCAATGAACTTAACATTTCCAGTTTCAATAATTTTTATACTATGATTAAGATAATAAAATCTATACCCTTTAGACTTTTACGGATAATGAAATGTCCACTAATTGTTCTTGAATCTAATTTCTTTTCATGTGGATTATAAATTCTTAATTACATTGCAACCCCAAATATGAAGGTATTTTAAACTAGGCATCCTTCCTATCCACAGTTCAAAAGGAGTTTTTGAAATTGTCTTACTAGGAACCCTGTTTAATAAATATACAATACTTTTTAAAGCATACATCCACATTGATAAGGGTAAAGTAGAATAGCTTAACATACTCCTAACCATATCCATTAAAGTATGATTACTCCTTTCTACAACACCATTTTGTTATGGTGTTCCTGGCATTATATATTGAGCACAAATGCCATACCTTTTTAGAAATTTAGCAAATGGACCAGGGCATTGTCCAGATTCATCATGCCTTCCATAATATTCACCACCTCTATTAGATCTTATAATTTTTACTTTTCTATTTAATTGTCTCTCAACCTCATTAATAAATGTCTCCAAAGCATTTATTGACTGATATTTTTCATGCAACAAGTAGACATAGCCAAAACGTGAGGGGATAAAATATTTTTCTCTACAAAAAGTTGGAACATCAAAAGGTCTACAAACATCGGTGTATAATCTCTAAAAGTTGTGTAATTCTTGTGGTTGCTTTCTTAATGTGTATTTTGTAGATTTACCTTTAATAGAATCCACACATATACCAAGATCAGTAAAATCTAAATCAGGAAGAATTCCATTCTTTACTAATCTTTGTATTCTTTCTTTAGATATATTACCCAAATGTTTATGCCAAAATAAGTCGATCTTTCATCAACCAAACCACATTTCATTCCAATATTATGATGCAAGGTCAATAAAGTTTTAGCAAATAAATTATCAAGCTTTAATTTATATAAACCACCACAATTAACACCAGAGTCAATACAATGATTATGCTTAAATAAACTGAAACATCCATTTCCAAACTTAAAAAAATATCTAACTGTATCGAGTTTAGAAAATGAAACTAAGTTTCTAGAAACAGATGAAACATATAGAGTTTGAAAAAGATCTAAATGATGTCCAATATCTAAAATTAAGTGATACGTTCCAATGGCTTCAACTGGAGCTTTGACTCGATTACCCATGAAGACAAACTTTTCATTTGGCTTTATGGTTTGGATCGTAAGAAATCCCTTTCTTTGTAAACCAAGCTTTACGTTTCTGGCAATCTTTTTGATAGTGTTTATGATTGTGATAGAAATGACATCTATCATACTTATGTTCCTTCTTTTGGATTTGAGCACATGACACATTAGCCTTCAAGTGTCTTTATTGCCCATAGCATTCCTCTTAATTAGTTTTCTTTTTTTAATTTCTAGTTGTCCCATGAGATTAACTAAGTGAATTCTTATTTCTTAAGCCTTGTTTCCTCTTGAATAAGCATACTTTGTAATTCACCACATTCCATTTAAATTTAATAGTATTATAGTTTATTTGGAGCGGATCATATTCAAGAGGCAAATAATTAATAATAAATTGTATAAGAAAACTTTCACTCGCATTCATTCCCATGATGTTTAATCTTGCTGCAATATTTATCATTTCAGTGATGTGCTCATGCATGGTATGTGAACCATCAAACTTCATGGTAGTCAACATAACCATTAATGTTCGAGCACGTGACTTCAGCATACTCAGACTGAGATAAATCTTTCACATACTTCATAGATTCCTTTGCATTATCAGTTTTGAGAATTGTTGGCTTAATGATTTCTGCTACAGTCATTTGCATAAACATTAAGCTAAGTCTATTTGATCTTTCCCAAGAATCATAAAAAGACTTTTGTTTATTGCTACTAGTAGCAATAATAGCGGTGGGCTTATCATTAAGAAGTACTAAATCAAGATCCAAGACACCTAAATGGAACTAAATTTGTTAACTCCATTCATTAAAATTAAGCCAATTAAACTTTATAATAGATGAAGCTTGAGAATGAAGAGTAATAGAAGTAGATGCTGCAAAATATTAAATGCTCACATATTAATGTTTGAGTTATAAACAAAAACACATAAAAACACATTCAGATAACATTCATATAATCATAAAATGCATATTGAAGTTCTCCTTTGGGTGATACTACAATATACAATAATAAACATAATTGATGCTTAATATCAATTTCACATAATTGACAATTATACATACTTTAATTAAATATGTGTGCTATCTTTGGATATGATAAACACATCTAGTCAAGTATATTAATTAACCACAATTATGTTCATGATTACAAATCGACTAATCAACCTTTGGGTGATCCTCAAATAATTTATAATCAATGAACTTTAATTACTCATGCTAAATTTATAAAAGTTCATTATGTCATTTCATTATTAGCATCACATGCTCATGAGTAATTAAATTAGTTTAATTTTATATTTATCAAATCTTTTTAATTTGACCACTTTGGTGATTAACAAATTATACTTGCTGTAAATATCAAATTAAATAATGATAACAATAATTATTTCAATTGAATGAAATACATAAAGAAAATCGATATGTATATAGTGTCATACATGAACAAATCCAAATTTAATGGTTATGAAATTTTCTTAACATAATTACATTAATTCTTTTCAACATCATAAATAAAATTACATTCAAATTTGTTTATATGTATACTTTGTGTAAATCAAGAAGTAATTTTAAAATTTATTTGTATGCAGAAAATCTAAAATTAATAAAATTTTCAGATTTATTTGTATACAGAAAAAATGAAATAAATAAAATTTATAACATTAAAGATATAATCTACATATATTCGAAATGTTAAATAAACAAAATATGATTATATATATTAATCCATAATATATGTTGTAACATCCTTAGTGAACAACAAAATTTAATGTGTTCAGATTTTTAGATATCATTTCATTTATATATTATGCCTTAATGGGCTCACTTACTCTTGTACAATTAACAAAAATGGCTTTAGAACTAAAACATTTATCCAAATAAAATGAGAAGATTTCATTACAGTAAAACATAAAGCTAAGGAAATTTAATGATTACGTTAAATAAATTGAAAATAATAAATAGTGAAAAGAACATACTTAACTTGAAAGGCGTTGATCAAGGATTACGACAAGAATGAGCTACTAGAATATGTGGAATTAAATTTCAGCAATGAAAAGATGAATCAATTTTTTTAATAGAAAAATATAAGTTCTTAAACTTGTCTCTGACACCACTTGTTAGAAAATTTGAATTGATTCCTTAAACATTTCTTTCTTACTCATACATACAACATAATTGTATAAACCCATAAACCCAAGATCTTGAACAAAATGATCTTCACAAAACTTCAATTAAGAAATAAAACACATACCTTGATTTGTCAAGAGTACTTTTGATTTGTGAAACTAGGGTTTCTCTTCCTTCACCCAAATGTTCTTCATGTAATCATCTTAATGGAGAGACACTTACATATTAAAGGATAGGAAAAGGACCAATAATTTCTCTAAGAAGAGACACTTTGTTTGATCAAAAGGTTCATAAACGATCGATCAAACTCTCTCTTGACCAATGAGATTTAAGTATATAATTAATTATTAAATAGTAAACTGAATAATAATTAATATGGGCTACACTTAAGAATTAATTACATAATTCTTACAACAAATAATCACAAGAAATTGACTGAAAGTTATGTTGAAATCATTAAAAAATCACTATTTTGCCTTCCATTCAATGGTGAAAATCAAAGAACCAAATCATAATTCTATTTTTTTTAGTTGTAGCTTATTTTATATTCAATTTTCAATTAATATTTAGGCTTTTACTTGTTTATTTTTGTAAGGTCCCTTTGCTTTTGGCTAATATGACTTTTGCCCATTCACTTCACCACTTTAACGGCGGTCATTTGTTGTTGATATTAACAACCTTCACAACTATTACAATCACTATCAAGATCAAACATCACTTATGGTCACTATAGTTTTATGGATTGCATTTTTTGTTATAGTTGTTCTAAGTTTGTGCATATTTTGGATTTATGGGTAAAATGGCCACAAACCTGTATTCTTTCAAATAATAAAAATAGTCTTAGAGTTGATTTTGTTAAGTTTATTAAGCTGCAATTCAAAGCCAATTCAATAAACAAAATCTCAAAATATCAAAATAGTGAATACTAAACATCTTTAATTATGATATGAAACATCTTTTATATTAAGTATAAGAGTAAGAGGTTTTCATACAATTTTTATCTACATTATACGAAGATATCTAGTAATTCAAGGACTATCTATCCAAGAAAATGCACAAAACCAAGATGAAATTAAGTATTAATTTATAATAAAATAAAGTAGTTTAAAAAATGTTGATGCATTTGATCGAAGATCAAATTTAAAAATTTTATGAAATTATATATAGCAATATTGGGTTTAAACTAATTTACCATCATATTGATTGATGGAGACATTAGGAAACCTTATGAATTTTATCTTAATTGAAATACAAATTTCATATTATTTGAACATCTTTTCCTTTTTTTTTTTTGAAAACTTATTCTAAGCTAAATATAAAAATCAAATTGAAAGTTATCACATATAATGACTTTTTAAATGGAAAGCCGTGGGAGGAGAGCAAAAGGTGACAGCTGCTGACAAGAGTGAGATGGTGATCGGTGAAGAGAGGGTGAAATCAATTAGGGTAAAGAAGGGCATGAGAATTGGCAAATCAAGGCACAGTCTCTTCCTGAACTTTATAGTTTCTTTTATATGAGATAGTAAAATTAGTCATTTATCCCTCCTAAAAATTATATTATCATTTATTTTTATCCTAATATAAATTTGTCCTTCTAAGAATTGATTCTTGTTCTACTCCTGGGTATGGGCAATGATGACAACAACTATAGCTTACATGTTCAAATTCAATAGGCATTGTTTGGAATCAATTTTACTTTTTATTTTTTTATTTCATTAATTTAATTTAATTTAATTTTATATTTTTATTTAAAATAAAACATATTTAATTATGATAGTTATCTTTAAAATACTGAAACATTCAAAAGTTATTTTGAATGTTTCTAAAAGTAATGTGATTTGTTTTTAAAAATAAAAACTAAAAACACTTTAAAAACACATCAAATAAATATATTTTTAAAATAACATAAAATTTTAAAAAATACACAAAAAAATTATCCCAAACAAATTCTTAATTTATAATTAACATCAATTTTAAGTATCAATATGATATTACAACAGTTAATAGTGCAACTACATCACTCTAAACCACCACTAACCATTGCTAGATAACAAAATTAGCTATGATTTAAATCATTATTAGTAGTGAGTGTTTTGTTTGTGCCTTCCAACTATATTTTTATTTTTTAATTTAAAAAATTCTTTAGCTCTCAATTATTTAAAAAAATCTATAATAATTTTAGTGATTTAAATAATATTTTTTAAACTATATATTTTGTTACCTTTATAATATTAGTGTTTTAATAAAATCAATATAATTGTCTATATTATCCTCCATACTAACTTTACAATCTTATTTTTATTTTGAACAATAAAAAAACATATAAAAATATTAAAGATATGATCGATCAGGCATGGAACTCATGCTAACTTTAATATTCTTTTTTATTTAATTATTTCAAACATTTAGATATATTGCATGAAGATGTGTTCATCAAAAGATAAAATATTGAATTGTTTTAGAAATGAATAACATTCCACAAATAATCAAAGAAGTCAAATAAAAGAGTGTGGGATAATGATACATTTTTTGCTCAAAATCAAAACCTAAAGTTAGCTTGTTGCAAATATCCTTGGTGATGAGTAGAGTTCGTTAGTGAGGAATTTTAAAGTTGCAAGTTTAAGGCAGTTTGACCATAAGGTAGAAAGAGATAGAATTGAAAGGTTGTACAATCACTCGAAAGAAAAAAAATATAAATTCTTTCATAGAACACTAAACACACCCTTTCTTTGTCTTCTTGTGACCTCCTAAATACTTCAAATGAATTCTTATCAAATATATTTTATGAAAAATAAATAAATAATGTATGTATGACATTTCAAAATTAGCAAATTAATGTCACTAAAAGGTGAAATATTGTCTTTAAATAAGAACACAATTGAATTTCAAAATACATTAAACTATGCTAACATTAAATTTAAAATGAACCAACCTGAAGAAAAATGGATATATTATGATCTCATTTTACGATTCACCAAAATAATCATACTCAATCATGTATTTAGCTTTTGAACCATGTTCTTTCCAAATCACCAAGGCTCCATGAGACATTAACACAACATTAATACACTTCTCAAGATCCCGTGTTTCTTGCCAAGATGTTTGAACAATCTCTAAATTATAGCTCACTTAGTAAGGAATCAAAAATATGTTGAGTACCTTGACAAGATGCATGTGTTAGTTGAGGCGATCATCCATCTCCCAAGCATTTATATGATTGAAAATGAAAATTTGTCAAATTCCATGTCACTTTCAAAGATCCCAATGGAGCTAGTTTGTCCAACAAGAGACATACAAGGCGATCATCTGCTAGCCTTTATATTTGTGCAATTAGTCTCTCAACAAAAAAATATTTTAGTCTTCTATAGTGCTCATCAAGAAGTCAATGGGCTTTGCAAAGCAATCTTGCACTTTCTAGAAGCTCGTGCCAATTATCAATTAAACATCACATCAAATTTTTTCATGTTAAAGCAAATTAATACAAACTATATAATAAATCTTCTTAGTCTTACCTAAATTTAGGATTGTATAATATAACCTTTTAAAGACCAAAATGATAAGTTCTAGACATCGAAGTGTGCTCAAATCTCAATGCTAAAACACAAAATCAAATCAAGTTGACTAGACTGTTTGAGCTTTCCTATGATTGAGTCTTTCCTTTTAAGGAATATCAAATCTTTCAAGTGACATCTAATCTTGATTAGTCCATCTAATTATGGAGGAAGATGAGAACTTCTTTTTTAATAAATTAGGCTGTAGAACTTTAGGGTGGCTTTAATTATGTTAAGAAGATAGACATGAAGAGCTGGAGTTTATTAAAGCCTTCAAATAAGGTTATGCCTTTAAGTTGAACTTTATCGTCTAAATGGCATGCCAAATAGAAATTGAATGGTCAAAATTTGACACTTGATATCAACTCATTGCTTACAAATTAATAGAAGATGCAATATCATGGGTAGAGAAGTAAGTCTCCTTTAAACTTATTAAACCTTTATGTTGCTATGACATATGATCTCATCATTGAAAATCTTATATATTATTGCTCATGGCATGTAAATTCTTGAATAAATTTGTTCTGATTCAAATATTATTGGTTGGAGCCCTTACTTAGTAATTATAATCTATTATAAAAGACTTCATGTCAAGTATATTAAGATTTTAACCATTACCCATGATTTATTATTATTGCAAAATTATCATAATGAATTAAAGGAGAGGTCGAATTAAATTTTCATTGTTTGATTGATCTTTTCTTAGATATATCATGGATATGCATAATCATTAGTAAAGCATGTGGATATCTTTCTCAAACAAATATCACCTTTCAAAGGCATGCTTAGGGCTTTGCTTAGTCAAGTTAGGAGCTATACAAGGTTAGAAGTCAAGTTGAGAGTTGTACAAATTATATGAATGTGATTCTTTTGAGAGCATGTTATGGAATTTCTTAGATATGCATAAAGCTTTGAAGCAATATAACTTGCTTTAAGGGTGTAGGACAATTTGAGTCGATAGTGTATGAAAAAATGCAAAAATACCAAAATAATTGGTTATTGATTTTGTTAGTAAAGTGAGCTATGGAATTTCTCTAATATTATACTTTATTTTATGAATTAGGATAATTAAAATCTATTTGTAAATTTTAAGTCGATACTCCAGTCCTTATCCAAAATCATGTTAGTATATATCTTAAATTCTTATTAATAAGAGATGCATTATATCACATCCTCTTTTTATTATAAAGTGAGTCAATGATCAAACTTTTGGTCTACCTTATTGATCCACCCTCACCAAGCTTGAGTTACAGCTACTTAGTGGTTATTGCTTGTAAAATTTATAATAAGTGAAAAAATTATATCATTTCAGAGTTCTCATAATTAAATGATGTGTCAAAATTCTAATGATCATATTGATGTTAGTAATTCAAAAAATATTCATGAATAAAGTTTAGGGGATAAAATAATTTTTTAGATAATTATTTTTATATTAAAATATTGTCTTGTTAAGAGCAATTACATGTCAATAAATAACTCTTGAATCAAAGGCCATGAAAATATTAGTAAATTTAGATTTAGTTGAACAAATCACATGGAAATGGTTGCATTATATTTGGAGAGAACCAAGCTTAAACTTGTACAAATAGGATGTGTGTGTAGGAGAGGAGAGGAAGGAAGAGTTTGATTAATTCAATGATTTAGATGATTCATATTCAAAATATGCTAGGATTTAAATGATTATATTATTGTTGGAATCATGTTGATGTGATTGTCATTTTGATAACAAAGTTATGTTAATTAAAGACTATTTGATCCAAAAATATTTAAAACTGATTTATAATTGATCAAAATAATTTGTCATGATTTACTCAAGAATAAGCTTGGATCAATCTAATTCATATATCGTTTGGCTCAGGCAAATATTAACACGATAGCTATTAACCAATCTTAGATCAAATCAAAATCAAATTATTTAGATCCCTAAGCTGATATATCAGATCAAATGGAGGCGGATGGGACAAACTAAACTTAAAATAATTTTTTTTAGAATAATGATAAATCATAATACATATGGCCCTAATTCATGAATTTGAACTTCAAAAATTTTTCTCCCCGCAGTAACCTTGTGAAGATAAAAGAGTGAGTTCCAATTACATTCTTAGCAGGCGTAGGACAAAATCTGGTATAGGTTAGAGCGGAAGGGTGGAGAATGCACGTCATTCCTTGCTTCCTCTTAACATGCGTACTTCGCTTGTGGATGTTATATAAAAATAATTGGCTCCAATCCCTTCTCCCAAGAAATGCTCGAAAGATTTGTTCATGGGAGCTTTGAGCTAGGAAAACATGGTAGTTTGTTCTTCTTTATTCACTATCCTTGTGTCGATAAAATTTCCTTTCATTCATTTACATTTCAGTCCATGGATTCTTGCAAATTAGAGTTTTCGGGAATTATTTTATTGATTAGGCTTAATAGTATTCTTGATGATGAATCATAATAGATAAGTAGTATGTGTGAATTTGATCAATCCTTTTATGATCGATGATGATTACTTTGGGTTTTAGTGCCTTCATATTTTGTGAATGTTGATTTTTCCATATTGCGAAATTTTGTGAGTGTTATTTTTTATTTTTCTTTGAAGTTATTGTTACATATACTTTATAGGGTGAATATTTTCTAAATCTTGTAATATATGTGCCTTTTTAAAGATTCATAGACTTAAACAAATTAGCATTAAGGGATGGAAGTTTTCTCTCAAGTAGTATTTGTTATTCTGCGATTAGAGAGGAGTAAAAAATAACCTTAGTGTGTATAAATAACTCTATAAGGAGTTGTAAATAAGTCAAGACTTTAGCAAATTTATAGAAATATTAATGCTAAACAAAAGCTTTATTCATTAATTGACATCATGTACAGTCAGCAAAGTCAGGCTTGGTCATTTAGTTCACAACTTTATTGATTCTTGTTGCTTTTATCATCACTTTTGATTACTTCTCTGTTAGTGCCTAAAAGATATAAACCACTAAACTATGTAACTCACTGAGTGTAGTTGGTGACTTGAAGAATTGATGGATTATTTCACAATTGTGAATGATAGAAATCTTGTTGGACGCTTCACATTCATACTCGAATCACCTATTCCTATAAGACAAATTCTTGAGGAACATAAGACAAAATCTCGAGTCTATTGGGAGAAGGATAGTCCAAGTGACGATGCCAATGGAAAGCATAATTATGGCGGTCATTATGCAGTAGACCCCTCCTTTTTCAACGCTTAAACTAATCTTCTTTAAGTTGGAATCTTGAAAGACATAATCAAAAGGATAGAAAGTTACAGAATAATTATTAAGGTTTATTATGACAAAGAATATATAATAAATTTATTGACAAAATTTGGGGCATATAAATACCAAGTAGAGAGAATTATCAAAGGAGTTATAAGCCTTTCTCAAAGATGAGAAAAAGCAATATATTAGGCACAATTATGGGATAAGATTGGCCATGTGAAGATAGGAGCAAAGTTTGTGGCTATTTGTGAAATGAAAAGAGACAGTTGAATATAAAATTCATGACATAGGGAGATATTTGCAATAGATCTGCTTGGAGAAATAGCATGTGAAGTGGTTGCAAGGGTCTGAGCTTTTTAATCATGCAATTATATTCCTTTTGAAAAAACATAACAAAACTTGGAAGTAAGGGTAATAGTGAAAAAACAATCATCAAGATAGATGGTTTCAAAGCATGTCCAACATTGCTTGAAATGATGATTGGCATGATCATAATGACAACAAGGTGGCCCCATCTACTATGACCATCTTTAACATCAATATGATCTCCACATCTTTGACTACCACAATGCTTGGTAGTGAGGGTAGTCTAATTTGGTGAAGGAAATAATATGTTAGTGATGGGAAGAACTTGTCAAAGAGTAATTGTAAAACTAGGAATTATGAAATCGAGCATCATTAAGATTGCACATATGGAATTGACCATTCATTGGTAGGAGGATTATCAAAGTGATATTGTTAATGGAAAGACATAATAGTGGAAGACAGGGTATTAGGAACCTCAATCATTAGCTAGTAGATCCCATCAACATCTTAACTTTAACTAATCATCTTTTTTTAGTTGAAATTTTCAAATATATAATGCCATTGATACAAATTTACAAAATGATTGTTTGATTTCAATAAGATAATGAATCAACAAAAAATAGGACATAAAACATAGTCCCTAATGCATTTCAAAGATAGGGGGGGTAAGAGAATCATCAACCAAAATCATGAGATGGCATACTTTTGTGGTTGCTTGTCATATGAGAAGAGACATTAAATTTTAAAATCAATGCCATAGTTAAGAAGATATTTACAATTAATCTAAATGAGGATAAATCATGTGAAACAGATGCAAAAGTTTGAGTGATTTGAATCGAACAATATATTCCTCTTGATAAAATATGCCAAACTTTGAAGGAGCAGTAGTAGTGGAAGAACTATAATCAAGATTAGGCATTACTCAAAGCATGCGGTACAAGAAAATAAATTTGACCCAAAAGAATGATTGGTATGAGACCGTGATAATATTATGGAAATGACTTTCCTTCCTCAATCGCTCTATTATCAGTATGATCTCCACTTCTACAAACATCACAATTTCATGTAGCAAGGAAAGTTTGGCATGATAAAGAAAATAATATTTGTTTGATATGAAGATATCGTAAAAGTGCATTTGCAAAATTAGGAATTTTGAAATTGACTATTAGATGGGATTGCATATGTTGATGGGATAAATGAAGTCTAAGAATACATTTTTTCATAAAGAACTCTTCATTTTATTATTGCTAGATCTTAGGATAAGTGGTGAAAGGTCTATAGTGAAGTAACTCATTCCATTTATTTTATAATGTGCTTTGGTAGTTTTGAATGGTCCAATCTTTTTGGTAAAAAGGGACAGAAAACTAGGTTAGATTTTAAAGTATAGATCTTAGAAATATTATTTTCTTAGAAGTGGAACACGAATCCCTCACATCCTTTGTTGTCACATAAAACATGATTTTGTATGTAATAAAAATGTTTGGAATTATTCAATAATTAAGTAAAATGACATAATGAGATGCTTTCCATTTCATCGAGGTGTCCTTGAATAGAAGAGATAATTAGTATCTTTGAATTAAATGGATATACCAATGATAAAATGTTTAACATATTATATCATTGAATTTATAAAGCGAAGAGGATAGTTTAAATCATCATTTACACCATTTAAGAGTAGTGGAGAAGACCAAAAGTGCTAAAATAATTAAAGAGATCTAATATGCAAAGTGGTGTGAGGGTGTAGGCAAATGCAAAAGGAGGGAGTGTAGTGAATAATTATAGTGGCAAGGCGTATAGTGTGCTAAGTGAGCACAAGCAAGGCTAGGGTTGTGAGTGATTGCTAACAATGGAGCAAGTGGAAGTATTTGGGAATAAGCACTTGAGAGGGTGTGAGTGAGTAGTAGCATAGTTGAGCAACAAATGGAAGGAGGGTGGTCAACTAAGTGAAGGTGTGTGTGATGAATTGAATGCAAAGTAGTGATAGAGGAAGGTGAGAGTGATGAACTAAATGAAGGTTAGACTACTGCTCACGTTGGGCGATTTAAAGCAAAGGAGGTTTGAGAGAGGCAACCCAATGTGATTGACTCGAAATATCAAATAATTGGGGATGTGAATATGTCAATGGGATAAGGAGGGTTGTTAAGATTTTTCTTAAGTAGATACCATATTGGGGGAAAATAATTTATTATTTTCTTGTTTGAATCAACTAGTTCTATACATAAGAATATATGAGGATACAATAGGAAAACAAATAAATGAGAATAATACCCCAATTATGAGCAATGAATAACCTTTCAATTTTATGAATCCTAAACCCTAATTATTTTGTCAATATATCCTCTTATACTCACAAAGGTAATAATAATTTTTTTTACAAGTGTTTCTCTATGTAATACTCACTTTTTAAAAGATAAATTAATTTTGCTATTGCTCATGTTATACATTAAGTTAATGTAGACTTTCTTCTTTATTACTTCAAAAATTGTGTGTTTTCCAATAAAATCTATGATAACTTTGCAATGATGTTTATATTTGCTTGTCTAAGCATGCTTGGCAAATATTCTAATCACTTTATGTTAAATTGTTGTTCTATTCCTTTTTTCCTTCATTTTCTAAGAGTTCACTTAACAAACCACCAAAATTATGCCAATGTAAAATATTTGACTTTTCAAAATTTATCTTACTATATTTTGGTGCCTAGATTTCATTGGGACATTGTCATCATCAATAGATGAGATATTCGACTTGTCTTTTGATGACCAAATTAGTACTTTTGAAGAGTTTCATGTTTCTTTTCTTGAAATTTCTATGTACTCTTTTTTTTCCATTTTGGGCTTTTTGTTTTGGTTTTAGTTTGGCTAATAATCTTTTTTTTTTCATTTTTTTTAAATGCATGAGATCACAATAAGTTAAATAACAGTTTTTCTAGCAAGCATTATTATGCTCCACCACGCCTATTAATAAAGGTCTGTCGGTCTCTTTTCACATTTAATGATAACTATCTTATGCATAGGTAAAATGAATGATTACAGGGGCACATAATTGCCCATATTTTTTTCATAAAGGAGTGAGTAAAATGGTAGTAGGAATTGTCGGGAAAGAACATGAAACATGTGGTTGGCTAAGAATATGAGCTTTCATTCTTGCTATGATAAGAGTCACTTAAAATCAACTTGAAGGCGTGATAAAGCTTGGCATATTATCTTCAAACTGTTGTCAAGGAAACCACCAAGTTCTAGGTTTTGAAATAATCACAATGACATTAGTTCCTAGTTTCATTGGTTTTCCTTTGTCATTCTTCCAAACTTAATTCAACCTTGTATGAATTGTCAAGAGGCAGGACAATTTTGGTTTCAGAAACTACTTGTAGAGTGAAGTCATAATATACTTTATATAGGTTATAGCATGCATCTGATGTATGTATATGCAAATCTTATGACAAACACATGCCTATCTAATGTCTCGATTGGTTTAGGTAGAAATTCAAAAAGTTTGGGTAGGCATTAGTTTAATGAAGTATGACAACATATATTTTTTGTAATTCCTTGAAAGGGCATATATTTCGCATGATAACATCCTTTCTTTGTGTGATAACAATCATAAACAATTTTACCTTATCCTTAAGAGACACCTTTGAGTCTGAGAACTGCATATAAATTTGTTTTTATACTATTCTCTTGCTAAGGTGCTATATGTAGGGGTATAAGTGAGCCTAGTTGAGCATTGATCATTGATGGCATTGTGGCTTAGTTTAGCATGCCCTTGAGTCAATCTCATGTTTGAGCTGCTTATGACTATGCTCGTCAAGCCAACTATATATATCTTCACATGCTAGCATTGTGGAGCTCTACAAGCTCAAGTTAGTTGTGGCTTTTTATTAATTTAACTTGTTTACACCCTTAGCTATATATGATGTCATTTAGTCAAAGAAAAACAAAAAAAGTAGAAAAAATGATTTGGGAACTTCAAATAAAATGTTTATTTATTTATTATTAGTTAGTTTTTTAGTTATTAGTTAGTTTAGTTAGTTTTAGTTATTAGTTTAGTTATTAGTTATTTAGTTATAATTAGTTTTAATTAGTTATTAGTTATTAGTTATTATTAATTAATTTATTTGTTTAATAGTTTAGTTATTATTAGTTTCTAGTTAGTTTAGTTATTTAGTTTATTAGTTTATTAGTTTTATTAGTTATTTAGTTTTTAGTTATTAGTTAGTAGTTATTAGTTTATTAGTTTTTTAATTTTATTATTTTCTTTATTAGTTAGTTTTATTTAATTAGTTTAGTTTATTAGTTATTTATTAGTTTATTATTATTTATTTTGGTTATTAGTTTAGTTTATTAGTTTATTTAGTTATTAGTTTGGTTTGTTATTGTTGGTTATTGGTTATTGGTTATTTATTAGTTTTATTAGTTTATTAGTTAGTTATTATTAGTTTTATTAGTTATTAATTTAATTAGTTTAGTTAATTATTTAGTTATTATTATTATTTATTATTATTATTAGTTAGTTAGTTATTATTACTTATTAGTTTATTTTTATTTATTTTATTAGTTTATTTAGTTTGTTATTTAGTTTTATTTTTTAGTTATTAGTTATTAGGTTTAGCTATTAGTTATTTGTATAGTTTAGTTATTTTTATTAGTTATTAGTTATTACTAGTTTATTAGGTTTTAGTTTATTAATTTTAGTTAGTTTTATTAATTCTTATAGTTAGTTTTGTTCATTTATTTTAGTTAGTTTATTAGTTTTTAAGTTTATTATTAGTTATTTTATTTTATTAATTGTTATTAAGTTTATTATTAGTTTTAGCTATTATTTATTAATTATTAGTTTAGTTTAGTTTTATTATTTAGTTTTTAGTTAGTTATTTTAGTTTTATTAGTTAGTTATTATTATGTTATTATATTTATTATTATATATTAGTTAGTTATTAATTATTAGTTTATTTATTATTTAGTTATTTAGTTTAGTTTTAGTTTTATTATTAGCTTTTAATTATTTATTAGTTTATTAGTATAGTTATTTACTTTAGTTTTAGTTAGTTTTTTTATTAGTTATTTAGTTATTATTAGTTATTAGTTTGTTATTATTATTAGTTATTTTAGTTAGTTATTAGTTAGTTAGTTATTATTAGTTATTATTAGTTATTAGTTTTAGTTAGATTTAGTTTTAGTTATTATTTAGTTCATTAGGTTTTATTATTAGTTATTATTAGTTTATTTTTTTAGTTAGTTAGTTTTAGTTTATTATTATTATTATTAGTTTATTAGTTATTAGTTAGTTAGTTTTTAGGTTTTTATTAGTTTTATTATTACTTTAGTTATTAGTTATTAGTTTATTAGTATTTTAGTTTTGTTATTTAGTTATTAGTTATCATTAGTTTATTTTAGTAAGTTTAGTTTTATTAGTTAGTTATTATTATTAGTTTTAGTTAGTTTTTTTAGGTTTTTAGTTTTTTTGGTTATTTATTAGTTTAGTTATTAGTTTTAATTTTATTATTATTAGTTAGGTTTTTTATTAGTTTTATTAGTTATTATTAGTTAGGTTACTTAATTATTAGTTATTATTAGTTATTAGTTTTAGGTTTTTTATTATTTAGTTTTAATAGTTATTATTTATTTTATTTAGTTTTATTATTTATTATTATTAGGTTTATTAGTTAGTAAGTTTTTAGTTTAGCTATTAGGTTTAGTTTATAGTTAGTTTTTTATTAATTTATTAGTTTTATTATTTCGTTATTTAGTTTTATTAATTATGTATTATTAGTTTTATTATTAGTTTTAGTGATTATTTTTATTATTAGTTAGTTATTATTAGTTTTATCAGTTAGTTTTATTATTATTAGTTAGTTTAGTTATTAGTTATTTAGTTATTAGGGTTTGGTTAGTTATTAGTTAGTTTTAGTTAGTTTTTTTTTATTAGTTTAGTTTATTAGGTCTTTTATTAGTTTTTATTTAGTTATTTATTATCAGTTAGTTTTTTTATTAGTTAGTTGGTTATTTAGTTTTATTAGTTATTATTATTTAGTTATTAGTTAATTTTATTAGTTTTTATATATTAGTTTTAGTTTTTTTATTTTTTACTTTAGTTATTTAGTTATTAGTTTTAGTTAGTTATTAGTTATTTATTATTAGTTAGTTAGTTTAGTGTTTTAGTTTTATTAGTTATTATTAGTTTTTTTATATATTATTAGTGTTTTAGTTTTATTAGTTATTAGTTAGTTATTTATTATTTAGTTAGTTATTAATTTATTATTTGTTTTAGTATTATTAGTTATTAGTTTAGTTAGTTATTCTTATTATTATTATTGGTTATTAGTTTGTTAGCTAGTTTATTAGTTTTATTATTATTTATTAGTTAGTTATTAGTTTTTTTATTATTAGTTTATTAGTTTTAGTTAGTTATTAGTTTATTAGTTTTTAGTTATTATTATTTTTTCAATTATTAGCTTTATTAGTTAGTTATTATTTAGTTATTATTAGTTTTATTTGTTATTAGTTTTGTTTTAGTTTAGTTAGTTATTATTAGTTTATTATTATTAGTTATTAGTTAGGTTATTTTTGTTATTAGCTTTTTTAGTTATTATTAGTTAGTTTAGTTAGTTAGTTATTATTAGTTAATTAGTTTTTAGTTAGTTTAGTTTATTAGTTTTAGTATAATTAGTTATTATTATTAGATTTTTAGTCTTACTATTATTTGGTTAGTTAATTTTAGGTTTATTAGTTAGTTTAGTTTTATTAGTTTTATTTTATTAATTATTATTAGTTTATTAGTTATTAGTTATTAGTTTTTGGTTTAGTTAGTTATTATTAGTTTAGTTTTTAGGTTTTTATTAATTATTAGTTTAATTTTTAAGTTATTTATTTAGTTATTATAGTTATTAGTTTAGGTTTTTATTATCAGTTAGTTATTAGTTATTAATTTAGGTTAGGTTTTATTAGTTAGTTATTAGTTATTAGTTTATTATTAGTAAAGTTATTTAGTTATTAGCTATTATTAGTTAGTTATTATTAGTTAGTTTTATTATTAGTTTTAGTTAGTTTAGTTAGTTATTAGTTATTTAATTTAGTTATTTTTTTACTAGTTTGTTAGTTATTAGTTATTAGTTATTAGTTAGTTATTAGTTTAGTTATTACTTTATTTATTAGTTTAGTTATTAGTTATTAGTTAGTTAGTTTTATTATTATAGTTTTCTTGTTATTAGCTATTAGTTATTATTTTTTTTGGTTATTAGTTATTTAGTTTAGTTTTTATTTATTATTTTATTAGTTTAGCTTATTAGTTTATTAGATTATCTAGCTTATATTTGTTATTAGTTTTTAGTTTTTATTAAATATTATTTTACTATTATTATTATTAGTTTTAGTTATTAATTATTAGTTTAGTTATTTATTAATTTTATTAATTATTAGTTAGTTTAGTTTTTATTTGTTAGTTTATTTAGTTATTATTTAGTGTAGTTATTTATTATTAATTATTATTAGTTATTAGTTTATTGGTTTTTTAGTTTAGTTATTATTATTATTAGTTTGTTATTTAGTTATTAGTTAGGTTTTTAGTTTATTAGTTTATTATTATTAGTTAGTTATTATTTTATTAGATTTCATTTGTTATTTTTTTAGTTAGTTATTATAAGTTGTTAGTTATTTAATGTTTAGTTAGTTATTAGATTTAGTTATTAGTTATTTTAGTTAGTTAGTTTATTTAGTTTTTTTAGTTTTTAGTTATTTAGTTTATTATTATTACTTATTATTAGTTATTATTTATTAATTAGTTAATTATTTTTTTAGTTATTTATTCGTTATTTGTTATTAATTTATTAGTTTATTAGTTATTAATTATTTTTATTATTTTGGTTAGTTATTAGTATTATTATTAGTTATTATTATTAGTTTATTATTTTAGTTATTATTTATTATTTTATTAGGTTTAGTTTAGTTTTTTAGATTTATTTTATTATGAGTTTTAATTAGTTATTAGTTAGTTATTATATTAGTTTAGTTGTTAGTTATTATTAGTTATTAGTTTATTAGTTTATTTATTTTAGTTATTATTAATTATTAGTTACTAGTTAGTTAGTTTAGTTATTTTATTATTAGTTATTATTAGTAATTATTTTATTAGTTTTTTATTAGTTTTGTTTGTTTATTTATTATTATTATTTAGTTTATTAGTTTTAGTTATTAGTTATTAGTTTGTTTTTTAGTTATTTAGTTTTATTATTAGTTATTAGTTTATTAGTTTTAGGTAATTTAATTAGTTATTTATTTATTCTTATTATTTAGTTATTATTTAGTTTTTATTTAGTTGTTAGTTTAAGTTATTATTAAATTTAGTTTAGTTTTTTAGTCTTTGTTATTTAATTATTATTATTAGTTTTATTATTTTTTATTATTATTTTTTAGTTATTTGTTTATTATTGTTTTTTTAGTTATTAGTTTAGTTATTTACTATTAGTTTTATTTACTTTTTATTTAGTTATTAGTATAGTTATTTTATTATTTATTATTTGTTTATTAGTTTTATTAGTTTTTAGGTAGTTAGTTAGGTTTTTAGGTTTTTTTAGTTATTATTATGAGTTATTAGGTTTAGTTATTAGTTATTATTAGTAATTAGTTTATTAGTTTTATTAGTTTAGTTAGTTAGTTTAGTTAGTTTAGTTTAGTTTTTAGTTTAGTTTTCAATTTTATTATTTAGTTTAGTTAGTTAGTTTTTATTTTACAAGTTTTATTTAGTTAGTTTAGTTAGTTATTACTTTAGTTAGTTTATTATTTTAGTTATTTATTTAGTTATTTATTATTCATTATTATTAATTATTAGGGTTTATGTATTACATTTTAGTGCTATTTGTTTTATTATTAGTTTATTAGGTTTAGTTTTTATTAGTTATTTAGTTATTTAGTTATTATTTTACTTTATTAATTTTTAGCTATTACTTTTATTATTAGTTATTAGTTATTTTTAGTTAGTTATTAATTAGTTTTTATTTATTTTTTAGTTTTATTAGTTATTAGTTTTATTAGTTATTAGGTTTATTAGTTATTATTATTAGTTATTAAAGTTAGTTATTAGTTTTAGGATTTTAATTTTATTAGTTATTAGTTAGTTTAGTTTTTTATTTTATTAGTTATTAGTTTTTTTTAGTTTTATTAGTTAGTTAGTTAGTTTAGTTAGTTATTATTAGTTATTAATTTAGTTTTTAGTTTTGTTTATTATTATTAGTTATTAGTTATTAGTTTATTAGTTTAGTTCTTATTAGTTTTATTATTTTTTTTTTATTATTTATTAGTTTTGATTTTATTAGTTATTGGTTACTAGTTTTAATAGTTTATTAGTTATTAGTTATTTAGTTTTTATTCTTAGTTTTAGTTATTAGTTTATTATTAAGTTATTATTAGTATTATTATTATTATTATAAGTTATTATTATTATTAGTTATTTATATTTGTTATTATTAGTTATTATTATTGTTATTATTATTATTATTAATTTTAGTTATTTTTTAGTTATTAGTTATTTTATTAGTTAGTTCTAGTTTAATTATTATTTTTTTTTATTAGTTAGTTTTTATTAGTTATTTATTTATTAGTCTAGTTATTAGATTTTAGTTATTATTAGTTATTAGTTATTATTATTTATTATTAGTTTTGTTATTAGATTTATTTATTATTATTAGTTATTATTAGTTTATTAGTTATTAATTTATTAGTTTATTTTAGTTATTATTGTTAGTTTATTAGATTATTAGTTTTAGATTATTAATAGTTATTATTTAGTTAATAGTTTTTAGTTATTAGTTAGTTATTATTATTAGTTATTAGTTTAGTTATTTTTAGTTTATTATTATTAGGTTTTAATTTTATTATTTAGTTATTTATTAGTTTTGTTTTATTAATTTTTAGTTTAGTTTAGTTATTATTATTAAGTTTTATTAGTTTATTAGTTTTAATTACTTTATTAGTTATTAGTTTAGTTTTATTAGTTTTTATTTTTATTAGTTAATTAGGTTATTAGTTATGAGTTATTAGTTATTAATTTATTATTATTATTATTAGTTTTAGTTTAGTTATTAATTTTAGTTATTAGGTTTAGTTAGTTATATTAGTTATAAGTTTATTAGGTTTTTAGTATTATTAGTTTTATTATTATTTAGTTTATTAGTTATTATTTAGTTAGTTTATAATTATTAGTTATTCATTTTTATTTAGTTTTATTAGCTCTTATTAGTATTAGTTTTAGTTATTATTAGTTATTATTATTATTTGGTTATTAGTTATTAGTTTTAATTATTAGTTTTTAATAGTTTTTATTAGTTATTATTAGTTTATTAGTTATATTAGGTTTTAGGTTTAGTTTTGTTATTATTATTAGTTTTTATTAGTTATTAGTTATTAGTTATTAGTTATGGTTTTTTAGTTTATTATTATTTAGTTTTATTAGTTTTAGTTAGGTTTATTATTTAGTTTATTAGCTAGTTTTATTATATTAGTTATTATTAGTTTAGTTTATTATTAGTTATTTAGTTTATTTTATTAGTTATTAGTTTATATTAGTTTTAGTTTTTTACTTAGTTATTTAGTTATTATTAGTAATTTATATATTATTAGTTCATTAGTTATTAGTTTAGATAGTTTAGTTAGTTTTCTATTAGTTTTTAATTATTAGTTTTTTATTATTATTATTATTATTATTATTAAATTTTTAATTATTAGTTATTAGTCATTAGTTAGTTTTAGTTTATTAGTTACTTTTTTTAGCTATTAAGTTAGTTATTATTATTATTATTATTATTATTAGTTATTAGTTTATTATTTTAGTTATAAGTTTATTAGTTAGTTAATTTATTAGTTATTATTTTGTTTAGTTTATTAGGTTTAATTAATCATTAGTTTATTATTTTAGTTATTAGTTTATTAGTTAGTTAGTTTATTAGTTATTAGTTAGTTTAGTTTATTAGGTTTTATTAATTTTTATTAGTTATTTAGGTTTTAGTTTAGTTTTTAGTTTAGTTAGTTTTTATTTATTTTAGTTATTGATTATTTTATTATTAGTTTATTAATTTTATTATTATTATTATTTATTAGTTTTAGTTTTTTAGTTATTATTAGTTTTAGTTTTCTTAGTTTTTTAGTTTTTATTATTAATTATTAGTTTTTATTAGTTATTAGTTTAGTTAGTTATAAGTTTTAGTTTATTACTTTTATTTAGTTATTAATTTTTATTAGGTTATTAATTTTTATGGTTTACTAGTTTTAGTTTTATTAGTTAGTTAGTTATTTATTTTATTAGTTTCTAATTAGTTTAGTTTTACTAGTTTGTTTAGTTGTTTATTTTTATTTATTAGTAATTATTTTAGTTGTTTAGTTTATTATTATTAGTTATTTAGTTTTATTATTAGTTATTAATTTATTTTTAGTTATTATTTGGTTAGTTTAGTTTAGTTTTTATTAATTAGTATTAGTTAGTTATTAGTTTATTATTTTTGTTATTAGTTATTAGTTATGATTATTATTAGATTTAGTTATTATTTCATTTATTATTATTATTTTAGTTATTATTAGTTAGGTATTTAGTTATTATTAGTTTATTAGTATTATTAGTTATTAGTTTATTATTTATTAGTTATTTAGTTTATTAGTTTAGTTTTTATTATTATTTTTTATTATTTTAGTTATTTTTTATTATTATGAGTTATTATTATTATTAGTTTAATTATTATTAGTTATTAGTTTAGTTAGTTATTGAGTTTTAGTTTATTAGTTTTTTAGTTTTAGTTATTAGTTATTATTAGTTCATTATTAGTTATTATTAGTTAGTTTTATTAATTAGTTTTATTATTGTTAGTTTATTAGTTAGTTAGTTTAGTTATTACTATTAGTTTTAATTTATTATTATTAGTTTTAGTTATTTATTATTGGTTATTAGTTTTCTAAGGTTTTTTATTTTATTAGTAATTTATTATGTTTAGTTTTTGTTTTATTATATTTTTATTATTATTTATTTATTATTAGTTATTATTAGTTTATTTATTTATTAGTTTTAGCTTTATTAGATTTTTAGTTTAATTTTTTTATTAGTTTATTAGTTAGTTAGTTAGTTATTATTATTATTATTAGCTTTTAGTTTATTAATTAGTTATTTATTTTATTAGTTAGTTTTAGTTATTAGTTATAATTATTAGTTTTAGCTATTATTATTATTATTAGTTTAGTTTATTAGGTTAGTTAATAGTTAGTTATCAGTTATTATTATTATTATTAGTTATTAGTTATTAGTTATTACTTATTATTATTATTATTATTATTATTATTATTAGTTAGTTTTCTTTTTTTTAGTTCAGTATTTTAGTTATTAGTTTCTTAGTTTAGTTTGTTTGTTTACTTTAGTTATTAGCTTATTTATTTTATTAGTTAGTTTTATTAGTTTTCGTTTATTATTATTAGTTATTATCAGTTTTTAGTTTATTAGTTCTTATTAGTTATGTTATTAGTTTTTTATTAGTTTTTATTATCAGTTAGTTATTATTATTAGTTAGGTTATTTTATTAGTTACTAATTTTTGTTTAGTTATTTAGTTATTAATTTTAGGTTTTTATTATTAATTAGTTATTTAGTTATTTATTAGTTTTAGTTATTTAGTTTATTATTTTAGTCTATTAGTTATTAGTTATTAGTTTAGTTTATTAGTTTTTTAATTAGTAGTTTTAATTATTAGGTTTTTGTTATTAGTTTTATTTGTTTTATTATATTATTATTAGTTTGTTTGACTTATTTTATTAGTTTAGTTATTTAGGTTTATTATTATTTATTAGTTAGTTTTATTTTATTAAGTTTAGTTATTAGTTTATTAGTTTATTATATTATTATTATTTATTAGGTTAGTTTTATTAGTTATTAGTTATTAGTTTAGTTAATAATTTCAGTATTTAGTTATTATTTTAGTTTTAGTTATTAGTATTTTTAGGTTTTATTAGTTTGTTAGTTTAGTTATTTTTTATTAGTTTAGTTATTAGTTATTATTAGTTAGTTAGTTAATATAAGTTTTAGTTTATTTATTATTAGTTAGGTTATTATTAGTTATATTTAGTTATTTGTTATTAGTTTTATAAGTTATTTATTAATTAGTTAGTTATTAGTTATTATTATTAGTTCATTATTAGTTATTATTTAGTTATTATTATTTATTAGTTTATTATTACTTATTAGTTATTAGTTTAGTTAGTTTTTAGTTAGTATTATTTATAAGTTCGTGTTATTAGTTATTAGTTTAGTTATTTAGGTTTATTAATTTAGTTATTTAGTTTATTTATTATTTAGTTAGTTTTATTATTATGTTTATTTTTTAGTTGTTAGTTTTTAATTAGTTATTTGTTTTATTAATTTATTTATTTAGTTTAGTTAGTTATTTTATTAGTTATTAGTTAGTTGGTTATTTAGTTTAGTTATTAGTTCAATTAGTTTATTAGTTAGTTTAGTTATTAGTTATTAGTTATTAGTCTTTATTAGTTTTATTTATTTATTTATTAGTTTATTATTATTAGGTTTATTAGTTATTATTAGTTAGTTATTAGTTTATTATTAGTTTATTAGTTTAGTTTTAGTTATTAGTTATTAGTTATTAGTTTTTATTAGTTAGTTATTAGTTTAGTTATTATTTAGGTTTAGTTAGTTTTAGTTATTAGTTTGTTTTTAGTTTTTTATTAGCTATTAGTTTGTTTTATTAGTTAGTTATTTATTATTAGTTTTAGTTTTATTATTATTAGTTAGTTAGTTGAGTTATTAGTTATTACTAGTTAGTTATTTTGTTTAGTTATTATTAGTTAGCATTAGATTTGCCTTATGTTAAGAAAGGTAGAGGTAGACCTAAAAAGACTTGGTTAAGATGTATAAAAAATGATCTTAGTATACATGAATTAAATGAGAATTTGACACATAATAGGACACAATGGAGATGAACGATTCATGTAGCCGACCCCACCTAGTGGGATTAAGGCTTATTGTTGTTGTTGTTGTATTATTAGTTAGTTATTATTAGTTATTAGTTAGTTAGTTTTTAGTTTATTAGCTTAGTTTATTAGTTATTTAGTTTTTTTTAGTTTAGTTTATTATTATTATTATTATTATTATTATTATTATTATTAAGTTAGTTTTTAGTAGTTACTAGTTATTAGTTTAGTTATTAATTTTGTTATTATTATTAGTTTACTTATTTAGTTATTATTTTAGTTTTAATTATTAGTTTTTTAGGTTTTATTGGTTTAGTTATAAGTTATTACTTAGTTTATTAAATTATTTTTTATTTTAATTATTAATTTAGTTATTAGTTATTATTAGTTAGTTAGTTATTATTAGTTTTAGTTATTAGCTATTAATTAGGTTATTATTTAGTTATTATTTAGTTATTATTAGTTTTATTTAGTTATTAGTTATTAGTTTTATAAGTTATTTATTAATTAGTTAGTTATTAGTTATAATTATTAGTTTTTAGTTTATTATTAGTTATTATTATTTATTAGTTTATTATTTATTATTAGTTATTAGTTTAGTTAGTTTTTTAGTATTTATTATTTATTAGTTTTGTTATTAGATATTAGTTTAGTTATTTAGTTAGTTTTATTATTTGGTTTACTTTTCATTTTTTAGTTTTATATTAGTTATTAGTTTTATTAGTTTAGTTATTTAGTTTAGTTTATTATTAGTTTAGTTAGTTATTTTATTAGTTATTAGTTAGTTAGTTATTTAGTGTAGTTATTAGTTTAGTTAGTTTATTAGTTAGTTTAGTTATTAGTTTTAGCTAGTAGTTTTTATTTAATAGTTAGTTTTTATTAGTTTTTTTACTCATTTATTTATTTATTAGTTTATTATTATTAAGTTTATTAGTTATTAGTTAGTTAGTTATTGGTTTATTAGTTTAGTTATTAGTTATTGGTTATTAGTTAGTTATTAGTTTGTTATTAGTTTAGTTATTATTTAGGTTTAGTTAGTTTTGGTTATTAGTTAGTTTTTAGTTTTTAGTAGTTATTAGTTAGTTTTATTAGTTATTATCATTTTTAATTTTAAGTTTATTTAGTTTTATTATTTTTTATTTGTTAGTTAGTTAGTTATTTTATTTAGTTTTATTAGTTATTAATTTTTAGCTATTATTATTAGTTTTTTAGTTTAGGTTATCAGTTAGTTATTAGTTATTAATTTAGCTATTATTCGCTAGTTAATTTTAATTTAGTTAGTTAATTATTATTAGTTTTTAGTTTTTTTAATTTTTTCGTTAGTTTAGTTATTAGTTTATTAGTTATTAGTTATTATTAGTTAATTATTTTGTTTAGTTATTATTAGTCATTAGTTAGTTAGTTTTTAGTTTATTAGTTTAGTTTAGCTATTAGCTATTAAGTTTTTCTTATTAGGTTTTTAGTTTTTAGTTAGTTTTAGTTATTAGTTTATTAGTTAGTTTTTAGTTTAGTTAGTTTGTTTAGTTAGTTTTATTTTATTAGTTATTATTATATTAGTTTATTTTTAGTTATTTATTTATTAGTTTTTATTAGTTTATTATTATTATTTATTATTATTAGTAGTTATTAGTTTATTAAGTTTATTAGTTTAGTTTATTAGTTAGTTATTAATTTGTTTTAGTTTATTAGTTTTATTAGTTATTTAGTTATTTATTTTATTAGTTTATTAGTTTATTAGTTTATTAGTTATATTAGTTTTTTCTTAGTTAGCTATTTATCAGTTAATCTATTTGTTTATTTAGTTATTTAGTTTTATTATGTTTATTATTAGATAATTTAGTTTTTTATTTAATTTATTATTATTTTTATTATTTAGGTATTATTATTAGTTATTAGTTTAGCTTTTATTTTAATAATTAGTTAGTTATTAGTTATTAGTTATTTTATTATTAGCTTTTTTTATATTTTTAGTTTTATTAGTTATTTATTAGTTTAGTTTTTATTAGTTAGTAGTTAGTTATTGTTATTAGTTTTAGTTATTACTAGTTAGTTTTTAGTTAGTTTATTATTAGTTATTAGTTATAGTTAGGTTAGTTATTTATTAGTTATTATTATTAGTTATTTAGTGTAGTTATTATTATTATTTTTTTAGTTTATTAGTTCATTAGTTTTTTTAGTTTTATTATTAGTTAGTTTAGTTAGTTTTATTAGTTATTAATTTATTTATTTAGTTATTAGTTATTAGTTTAGTTATTTAGTTTATTATTATTAGTTTTTATTAGTTATTGGTTTATTAGTTTAGTTAGTTTTATTAGTTTTTTTGTTTATTATTAGTTTATATTATTAGGTCTTATTAGTTATTAGTTAGTTTTAGTTATTCATTATTATTAGTTATTATTTTATTATTTTATTATTTATTTTATTAGGTTATTAGTTTATTAGTTATTATTTAGTTATTAGTTTAGTTATTACTTCTTAGTTTAGTTATTTATTTTTAGGTTATTAGTTTAGTTTATTATTATTTAGTTATTATTAGTTTATTAGTTATTTAGTTTATTTATTAGTTAGTTATTTTTTATTTTATTAGTTATTATTATTATTATTATTATTATTATTATTATTATTATTATTATTATTATTATTAGTTTAGTTATTATTTAGTTATTACTTTATTAGTTTTTAGTTTATTAGTTTTATTAGTTTTTAGTTTATTAGTTTAGGTTATTATTAGTTATTAGTTTTATTAGTTTATTATTAGTTATTATTTAGTTTATTATTTGTTTTAGTTATTATATCTAGTTATTATTATTATTTATTAGTTTATTATTATTAGTTATTACTTAGTTTAGTTTATTAGTTATTAGTTTAGTTATTAGTTTATTAGGTTTATTATTAGTTTTTATTAGTTAATTAGTTAGTTTATTTTTCTATTATTTATTAGTTTATTAGTTAGGTTTTTTGGTTAGTTATTAGTTATTAGTTATTAATTTTATTATTATTAGTTTATTTATTTTATTATTATTAGTTATTAGTTAGTTATTTATTATTACTTTGGTTTTATTAGTTATTTAGTTATTAGGTTTAGTTAATTATTTTTACATAGTTAGTATTAGTTATTAGTTATTAGTTTATTGGTTAGTTAGTTTAGTTTAGTTAGATAATTTACTTAGTTTTTATTAGTTATTAGTTATTATTATTAGTTTTTGTTTTATTAGTTATTAATTTAGTTATTAGTTATTATTTTTTTAGCTTTAGTTATTATTAGGTTTAGTTTTAGTTATTAGTTAGTTATTAGTTTTATTAATTTATTATTATTAGTTTAGTTTTTAGTAGTTTATTATTATTAGTTATTAGTTTTATTAGCTTAGTTATTAGTTAGTATTAGTTTAGTTGTTTGTTTAGTAATTATTTTTAGTTATTAGTTATTAGTTATTAGTAAGTTTATTTTATTAGTTAATTTTAGTTTTAGTTAGTTTTTATTAGTAATTGGTTTAGTTCATTTTATTAGTTTATTAGTTATTTTAGTTATTATTTATTAGTTATTTAGTTTATTAGTTCATATTATTATTAGTATTATTTATTTTAATTTTTATTATTAGTTATTAGTTAGTTTAGCTATTAGTTTACTAATTAGTTATTAGTTTGTTATTACTTAGTTTTTATTAGTTTAGTTATTTATTATTAATTATTTATTAGATATTATTAGTTAGTTTATTTAGTTTTTATTAGTTTAATTTTATTAGTTAGTTAGTTTATTATTATTTAGTTTTAGTTTTATTATTTTTAGTTTTTATTAGGTTTAGTTTAGTTATTTAGTTATTATAAGTTAGTTATTAATATTATTAGGTTATTAGTTTTTAGTTTTATTAGTTATTAGTTATTATTTATTATTAATTTTATTATTAGTTATTTAGTTATCAAGTTTTAGTTGTTATTATTAGCTTATTAGTTTTTATTTAGTTTTAGTTATTTAGGTTTTATTAGTTAGTTATTTAGTTTTATTTTTTAGTTATTAGTTTATTATGTAGTTTATTATTAGTTATTAGTTTATTTAGTAGTTATTATTATTATTTTCTTATTATTATTGTTTTATTATTATTATTAGTTTAGTTTTATTATTATTATTATTATTGTTTATTATTTATTTATTAGTTATAGTTATTTTAGTTTAGTTATTATTAATTAGTTATTATTTAGTTATTAGTTATTATTATATTATTTTATTAGTTAGTTATTAGTTAGTTTTATTATTATTATTATTAGTTTTGGTTATTATTAGTTATTAGTTTTTAGTTTTACTAGTTTAGTTAGTTAGTTATTAGTTTAGTTTTTTTATTAGTTAGTTTATTATTATTATTAGTATATTTTACTTATTATTAGTTAGTTAGTTTAGTTATTAGTTTATTAGTTATTAGTTATTATTAGTTAGTTATTATTTTATTAATTATTAATTATTATTAGTTAGTTATTTAGTTTAGTTATTATTAGTTAGTTATTATTAGTTATTAGTTAGTTAGTTTTTAGTTTAGTTTAGTTTAGTTATTTAGTTTTTATTATTAATTTTTTAATTTTTAGTTAGTTTTTGTTAGTAGTTTATTAGTTAGCTTTTAGTTTACTTTGTTTATTTAGTTAGTTTTATTTTATTAATTATTTTATTATATTAGTTTCTTATTAGTTATTTGTTTATTAGTTTTTATTAGTTTACTATTATTATTATTATTATTATTATTATTATTATTATTATTATTATTATTATTATTATTTTATTATTAATTATTAGTTTATTAGGTTTATTAGTTTAATTTATTGGTTACTTATTAGTTAGTTTTAGTTTGTTAGTTTTATTAGTTATTTAGTTATTAGTTTTATTTATTTTTTATTAGTTAGCTATCTATTAGTTTATTAGTTAGTTTATTAATTTATTTAGTTATTAGTTTATTTGGTTTTTAGTTAGTTTAGGTATTTACTTTTATTTGGTTTATTATTAATTATTTTAGTTTTTTATTTATCTTTTTTTACTAGTTTTATTATTTTGTTATTATTATTAGTTATTTTTTTAGCTATTAGTTTATTAGTTAGTTAGTTATTATTATTTATTTTGTTATTTATTTAGTTATTAGATTTTAGTTTTATTAGTTATTTTTTAGTTTAGTTTTTATTAGTTATTAGTTAGTTACTATTACTAGTTTTAGTTATTATTAGTTAGTTTTTAGTTAGTTTACTATTATTTATTAGTTATTAGTTTCATTTAGGTTACTTATTTATTAGATGTTATTATTAGTTTTATTAGTTATTTAGTTTAGTAATTATTATTATTAGTTTTAGTTTATTAATTCATTAGTTTATTAGTATTTTTGATTTTATTATTAGTTAGTTTAGTTATTTAGTTTATTATTATTAGTTATTATTAGCTAGTTTATTTGTTAGTTTAGTTTATTAGTTTAGTTAGTTTTACTAGTTTTTAGTTTTTATTTAGTTATTAGTTTTTTAGTTTATTATTAGTTTAAATTATTAGGTTTTATTAGTTATTAGTTAATTTTGGTTATTAGTTATTATCAGTTTTATTATTTTCATTAGGTTATTAGTTTATTAGTTATTATTTAGTTATTAGCTTAGATATTATTAGTTAGTTTAGTTATTAGTTTAATTATTATTAGTTTATTACTTATTTAGTTTATTTATTACTTATTTATTAGTTAGTTAGTTTTAGTTTTATTAGTTATTATTATTATCATCATTATTATTATTATTATTATTATTATTATTATTATTTTAGTTATTATTTACTTAAAAGTTTATAAGTTTTAAGTTTATTAGTTTTATTAGTTTTTTAGTTTATTAGATTAGCTTATTATT